>WNNJ02001766.1:0-255882 GCA_012934845.2 Pomphorhynchus laevis
TTGATATTATAATATAATATCAAATATAATTTGAATATTATTCCAAATATGTTTTTATTAATATGTTATTATTCATATTATAAGAATATTTAAGAATCTTTTATAACATTCATCTTGATGCATATATATTTAAATACCATAATTAAAATTGCTAATGCCTTCAAGTGATTACATTAAGAGTGGATAAATTCGTACGGGTAGACGTTTTAAGTGAAATATAAATAATATAATAATGGAAATGTTTATTAAAATAATGAACAACAATTTTTTAAGTTATTTTAAATAATTATTCTACTCCAAAATTCTTTTAATAAAAATAATGGATTAGTAATAACTGGATTAATAACTGGAGTCATAAAATACAATTGGCGAAAATATGTTTTTTTTTATTAAAATTATTTTATATTTTTTATTATTCTAAATTATGAATCAAATATATATTTCAAATTATTAATCAAATTAATTACAATAAGTCTTAACCAAAAAATATAGCAAAATATAGCATAAATGTTATTTACTAATATTTACTAATATTTTGTTAAAATTGAGATAATATGAAATATAATATTAATATTAATAAATAAAGAGTTTAATTAACTTATAAATAAATTTATAAGTTAATAATGGAAACTAAATTCCTTTTAGAAAATATCAATTTTATAAATTTTCTGTCCAAATTTTATTCAATCATAAACGATAGTTACTTCAATAAAATAAGGAATTTTGAACTGTTTATAATTAAATACGAATTTGAAAAAATCTTAAAAAATTAATGTGTAATTTTTTCTTGTTCAGTTCGAAAATACAATATTGCAATATTTTTTATTAAAGCAACCGCTATTGCGCGTGGAATCGGTGAAACATAATTGAATTGTTATAATCTTAATCTTCATATTAATCTTAACGCTATGAGTTTATATACCCGTAAAGCTGATTGACAAGTAAAACCTCGACGAGTCCAACGCAAGCAATTCAAACTTAAATTAAATCTGAACTCTAATAGAGTAAAATAACCTTTCTATTTAAGTTCGCTAAATAATCTATAGAAGTAATAATATTCTTAACCGTTATTGAGGTCTTTACATAATCAAAGTCGTCAGACTTATGATGGTGTAACAAGATTTAATCACATTTGTTTAGTAATTACTTTAAGTAAGCACAACTTGAAGATTCACCTATTAAGTTGTATATGCTGCTTATAGTTTAAATTATTAACAATTTATACATTTGCTACAACACCTGTTATAATGTAAGAATTGAAATAAATCAAGAGGATCGTGTTTCGTTCGTTTTCCTTTGTACATCAGAATGAGTAGCAAACTAAATGTACCAACATTGTTTTTATGAAATATGATATAATTAATTTATTATTAATTATAACTATTGATAATAATAAAATATAATTTATAATTAACTTATTATATTAACTTATTATCTATATAATTTAATATATAAATTAATCTAATTTATTATATTAATTTACTATTTATTCATTAATACACAGAAAGTATAGTAATTACCAATTTAAACAATGATTATTCTTGATTAATTATTAACATAACTGTTGAATAAGTAAGCTGGATAATAGAGGTTGCAAGACTGAAAACTTTGATGTCATTTGTGAAGTAACATTTCTCAAAATACTTTAAAATTCGAGACACAAAAAATAAACAATGATTTTAATGATGGCTGAATGATCTCCTTCTGTAATCTATAAAAACAACTATTAATCTTGTACCAAACATATTCTTTATTTTTGGAGCAGCTTGCCACGATGAGCAATGCAGCTATATTACTCACGTAAAATATCGCGTTATTTTAATGGTGTAAATACCCGGTGTAGCTACTCTACAATCATGCAAGTATCTGCTACTGCTATCTCAAATTTGAGATAAATTGATTGTAAGGTGCTCTCAAAAATCTTTATTTTAATAATAAAGATTCTAAAAATGGCTTAAATCTATTCTACATTCACATTTTGTAATGATCACATATATTATATTTTTAATTAAAAAACTGTTATTTATTAAAAATTCACTCTGATATTTTATTCAGTTTTAATGACTGAATAAATATTTAATGACTGAGTGTGAATTTTGTCAAAAAATATCAAACGGTTCAAAATAACAAAATTCCGTAGAAGGCCCCATACAGTACATCAATGAACGATATATTAAATAAATTTCCCTAATTTTAATTGAACTTAAACATTTAAAGTATGGGCTGATGTTGGATACGCATGCAATATATGATATTAATGGTACATATCGGATGAAAAAACAAGAGTATTTGCCTGATCTAATTATCAACAGGCGCCTGTTAAGATATAATTTAAATTACGTCAGATTTGGTTTATTGCTAGTCACGTTGTACAAACACTATTTTAGCAAAACATTCGGTACGTTAAAGTTTGTTTCAAAATTTTCTGCAACTTTTACGACGAGTGTAAATCTTTTAATGAGTCATTCAGAGACAACCTCTACACCCAAAATGTCGTCTACACTACATTGATAATTACAAAAAACTGTTATTATCAGTTAAATATTTAAAAACTTTTAGGTCTAACATAATGAATGTGTTGATGGTGTAATACTTCACATCATGTTTAGCAATTTAAATAAAAAGTTCAACTTTTTCTTAAAACAAATTTATGTGTATTGGTTAAAGAAGGATAAATATAATTTATTTAAATTTTAATTATTTAATATTTCGCTAAAATCGCTCATTTTACATTTCATGATTGCATGCAATTTTAATTATAAGTAAATGGAAAACACTAAACGTTTCTAAATACTTTACAACTTTTGAATAAACTATTTGTAATTTTCCTGAAGATGAGAGCATTAAATATCGAAATATTGTGTGAATTTTGGAATAAAATCAATCGATTCGTTTGTGTAAATTTAATTAAAACTATACGAAGAAATAAATGGATATTTTTAATACTTTACAGACATTTCATTTTAATCTCTTCAAACGTTTTCTCTTCATAACGTTTTAGCACATGGCAGATTACTTTTTTAATGAAAAATAACAAAAGATGAGCGGTTGCATCTTTTTGATCGATGGAAACAACTTGTTCCATTTTAGTAATGCCCAATGCTATAATTAATGAGCATTGCTCAAAGTAATGTTTCTCACACTAGATACCATAAATTAAATATCAGCACAATAAAATATCTTTGATAAAATATAAAAATATAATTTCTACATTTTTATAAGAAAGCATTGTGAGCAGTGTTCATTTACCTTGTATTGTAATAAGGATCTAGTTAATTTTAATTTTGACCTGAATATTTAATCATTAAATATTTAAACATTCCTATTTTTGCATTAAACACCGCATATAATAATATCATATATAATATGATATGATAATATATATGAAATATAATAATATCATATTATATATCATATATATTATCATATCATATTATATGATATATGATATAATATAATATGCGTTAATAAAAGGGAAGGTGATTTTATAATTCTTCTCAGTAAAAATTAGTTCCATAACTATCACCGAGAATCGACCTAAATATTTATCAATCAGTAAAAACAGTTGAATAATTCCTGATATTTCAGTTGAAGTTTCAACTGAAATATCAGAAATTATTATTTTAAAAATATCAGGAATTAAATTGTTCTTTCCATGTTGATTAATTTGAATAATTAATTAATAATTAACTTGAAAAATTATTATTTGACGAAATACTTTCTATCCCTATTCGCAGCTTCCCAACAATTATGTTATTCCCAAAAGGTAAAAATATCCAGCCAATTGTTTATAGCGGAAATCGTACTTTAGAAAGTTTTATTAAAACTGGAGGAATATCTGAATCATTAATTGTGGACAAGAATAAAGACATACCTATAGATGAAAAGGAGTCAATATCAGTGTTAGCCAAAGAATAATTGTAGAACAATGAAAAACGTTTTGAATTGCATTTATTTATATTATTATTGTTGTTGTTTAATAACTTATTGTTCATTTGAATAATTTAATTTCTGATATTTTAAAAAATATTCTCTATTTTAAAAATATGAAATAATTTATGATTTACTAATTTTTATAATTTAATAATCTATAATTTATTAGTTTATAATAACTAATTCAGCCTTTGATCTGATTATTATTGTTGTTGTTTAATAACTTATTGTTGATTTGAATAATTTAATTTCTGATATTTTAAAAAATATTCTCTATTTTAAAAATATGAAATAATTTATGATTTACTAATTTTTATAATTTAATAATCTATAATTTATTAGTTTATAATAACTAATTCAGCCTTTGATCTGATTATTATTGTTGTTGTTTAATAACTTATTGTTCATTTGAATAATTTAATTTCTGATATTTTAAAAAATATTCTCTATTTTAAAAATATGAAATAATTTATGATTTACTAATTTTTATAATTTAATAATCTATAATTTATTAGTTTATAATAACTAATTCAGCCTTTGATCTGATTATTATTGTTGTTGTTTAATAACTTATTGTTCATTTGAATAATTTAATTTCTGATATTTTAAAAAATATTCTCTATTTTAAAAATATGAAATAATTTATGATTTACTAATTTTTATAATTTAATAATCTATAATTTATTAGTTTATAATAACTAATTCAGCCTTTGATCTGATTATTATTGTTGTTGTTTAATAACTTATTGTTCATTTGAATAATTTAATTTCTGATATTTTAAAAAATATTCTCTATTTTAAAAATATGAAATAATTTATGATTTACTAATTTTTATAATTTAATAATCTATAATTTATTAGTTTATAATAACTAATTCAGCCTTTGATCTGATTATTATTGTTGTTGTTTAATAACTTATTGTTCATTTGAATAATTTAATTTCTGATATTTTAAAAAATATTCTCTATTTTAAAAATATGAAATAATTTATGATTTACTAATTTTTATAATTTAATAATCTATAATTTATTAGTTTATAATAACTAATTCAGCCTTTGATCTGATTATTATTGTTGTTGTTTAATAACTTATTGTTGATTTGAATAATTTAATTTCTGATATTTTAAAAAATATTCTCTATTTTAAAAATATGAAATAATTTATGATTTACTAATTTTTATAATTTAATAATCTATAATTTATTAGTTTATAATAACTAATTCAGCCTTTGATCTGATTATTATTGTTGTTGTTTAATAACTTATTGTTCATTTGAATAATTTAATTTCTGATATTTTAAAAAATATTCTCTATTTTAAAAATATGAAATAATTTATGATTTAATAATTTTTATAATTTAATAATCTATAATTTATGCGCATATTTAATTTTATTTGTCACAAAAAGTTTGATAAATAATTAAAAAATTAGTTATTTTTAATAAATAATAAATATTGTAGTTTTTGATTATGATTTATTTTGATTTGAAGATTATGTCGTTAAATAAAAATACACTATTAGTTTAAGTATATCGATAAGTTTTTCAAACCTTGTGTTATAAGTAAAAATCTATTAACTGTTTACTTCATTTCATAATTTATTAAATCTTATTACTCCATACTAAACGTATATAATCAAAACTAGATTTTGATGATATACGTTTATTTCAATTCGTTGCAGTTTTGCAGATTCCATAAACTTAATATTACTTCATCTCAATGGCACTTAATGCCACAAATTTTAGCTGCATTCGAATATTTGAGCACAAACTTTAGTTCCATGGATAGTAATTGTTTTCAGCGGTGAGAGCTTATGCTTAAAACAAAGTGCAATCTAATTGCATTTTCAAAGGCTGAAAAATTTAACTTTCACAGAGATACTTTTCGATAAATTTTTTAATTTTTAGAGATGTTTTTCAAAAAGAATAATCGACATTTTAAGAATGTCGACAATGGATAAGCGGAAACGTTTTATTGTAAATAATTCGGATCAGCTAACAGAATTTACGTATTTATATAATTTACTATTATCTTTTAAGATGTTTATATTTATATAACAGAATATAAAATTTATATTTTAAATTCTGTAATATAAAATTTATATTACAGAATTTACGTATTTATATAATTTACTATTATCTTTATTATCTTTATAATTTATTATATTTATTTTTATTAAAATTATAACTTTGCTTAGGTCCACCTACGCTGATTGCAGTGATGCTGATAGAATTGAAAGACATGCATGATAAAAATGAAGAATAAATAATTATATATAATTTATATTTATATAAAGTTAAAATTTAAAATAGAAATAAAAAAATCAATTTTTACGAATTAACTAATAAGTAATATACGATGTATCTGAATAAAGATTGGCTAACATAAGAAGAAACCGCTATGTTATCATTTTTCAGCCCATATTCCTCAACTCAACATAACAGCGATGCCAAATGCATGCTAATTAAGTATTTTCTATGATGAAATTTGATTATCCAATGGAGTTCCTATTTTTCTATTAAAAAATAATTTTGTTAATTCTATGCTTAACACAATACTTGCGTAATCTTTTTTATTTTTATTGTTTTTAAAAGTTCACTATAAAACTTACTATAAAGTTTACTCGTTGTTCCACCGTAAAACATCAAAGCCGCAAAATAAAAAGTTTTCATTTCGTTTATCACTTAGTTCGCAAAGGCTAACCACCTTCAAGACTTTTAAATATTTTTTGAAGATTTGTCGTTATACATAAATAAAAACGGTTGCCTAACAATTTATTGCATACGCTTGAGTAAATTTAGCATGTCGGAGCGTTCAAAGAACTCAATGAAAACTAATTTTCCTGCCAATGCAATAAATGAGGTTAGTGGAGATTTAGCTTCGCTTGAATATATTCCGGAGGGAGAACTTCCCCCGGTACCAAAATTATCTCGTGATTATCAGACTTTTGGTGCCTCTGGAAAGACAGAGCATGTTTAACGTTTTTATAAGAGGCTTTGCTGATCGATTTAAAAAAAAGGATATTGTTCAATGCGATTAAATATTATGAATCTGAGATTAAAATCTTATTCTGCACTCCTGATCTGGCAATGTCGTACGTCGACTACCTTAAAAAAGAGCATTCGAAACAAGTTATAATTGCTTCCAAACCAATCCTGGCAACAATAAAGATAAATAATATGCCAACATTCATTTTAGAAGAAGATTTATCAGCCCTAGAAACTGATTACAAAATCTCTAACGTGCGCTTTATAAAAGGGATAAAGGCTTCCCCATTCCCGTGGCGTTCTGCAATGCACCGGTTGATGAAGATCTAAAACTGTCGATTTCGACATGCAATCCTTTTATAGGGTATAATTTGAAATTTTCAATAATCGAAACCGAATCACAAACGTACCCTCACTGCAGCAATTGTCATCAGTGGGGGCATTGGTCCACTGGCTGTTCTTTAGCGCATAAGTGCGGAGTGTGTGGTACAACTGCTATACATCCTGAGAAGTGTGAAGGTAAGTCATTTTGCGCAAACTGCGGTGGTGAGCACCCCGCATGGTCAAAAATGTGTAAAATCTTAAAGGCATACCAAAAGAGACACACGAGTGTGACAGCAAAACCGAGTAGCTTCGTGGAAGCTGTCTCGTCTAACAAGAAAGAAGACAGGATGCTGGATACGAAAATCCTGAAACTTCTTGAAGAGAAGCATCAGGTATCAATGATGCACCTTGAAAAATTGGTCCAAAAAGTGTAAAATCTTTAAGGCATACCAAAAGAGACACAGGAGTGTGACATCAAAAGCGACTATCTTCGTAGAAACTGCCTCGTCTAACAATAAAGACGATAGGATGCTGGATACGGAAATTCTCAAACTTCTTGAAGAGAAGCATCAGGTATCAATGATCCACCTTGAAAAATTGGTCCAAAAATTGGTGGGTCAATTAGCGGAATCGTTCTGTTCTCCTCCTTCTAGAAAGACCAACAATATTAAGAAGCCTCAAAATCTAAGAAACGAAACGGGTCAGGGCTGAGCATAGCCGCTCTGAAGCTTGATCGGAAGGATTCGATCTGGGCTATGGTTAACGAGGGAAATGAAGATATCGCCCGTGGGCAAGCGACTCCATTTGTCGTGACGGGAAGCGGTCAAGGCGACCTTTCCTCCTCTAGTTGCGACTAAGTGGAGGGCGTCGCACTTCGGTAACACTTACGCAATGGGAAGTAATCAAGGGCCTTTTTCACTGAATATCCTTCAGTGGAATTCGGAAGGTGCTTCCGCCCTAAGTCTTCTATCTAGTAGAGATGCAGATGTTATAGTCCTCCAGGAGACGCGGTCTATCCGTCTCCCCATGGATATTACTCGATTTGTCCCTAAGCACATCCACACCCACTTTATTCCTTACATAACCCCTCCTCACTCCTCTTCATCTCAAGGTCTTTTAACCCTAGTGAAAAGCTCCTTTAGATCATCCCTCCTGTTACACTACTCTTGTTCAGCCCTATTTTGTATAGCTATATCACTTTGTAAGAACGGTAAGCGTATTAGCATAGCCAATGTCTATATTCGGTCGGCCAGGAGAAATCCACAAGAACCGTGACCTCCTGGATCGAATATTAGGGAGCGGTTATGACATGTTACATGGTGACTTTAACGACATAACTGGTCGTTGGATTAATGCAGCACTCCGCAGAGCAAGGATTGACTATCTTATTCATAAACCACCTTCCCCCACCTTTAATTGCTCTACAACAAATTCTCTCCTCGACATATTACTGCTACATATGATTGACCCTATTAGAGTGGCCTTCTTTCAGGCAGCCATCCAACTCTTCCCCAGAATTGGAATTGAGAGCTTGACCGAATTTAATTCCTACATCTCATCGCAAGCTACCGCGATCCTTTCAACTACCTATAAAAGTCGAATATACAATCCTACTCCAACAAAGCTCAAGGTCCTAACTCAAATGTTACACCTTCCCAATCTCTCTGCTTCCGCCAGACAGATCCTCTCGAATGAATACTGGATCTCTTGATATAGGCTTCAGCTGAGCAGGAATAGGGCAAGCATTTCTCACCTAAACCTTCTCAGGCTTCCATCTGAAAGATATTCAAGGAGAAGTTTATCTGCTGGAAGGATAGAGCCTTGGTTTGGATTGGTAGCATAGGCCTTGACAAAGTTTTAGAGGAGTCACTTTCCTTACATAATTATGGAGCCACTCAATCTTCCCAACCAATCTTGCCCTTGGTGTGACTTCAGGAGTAGGGACTTATCTGTTACAGATATCCTTAACTCCTGGGACCAATCCCGGGCACCTCCAAATCTAACGTGCCACTATCCACTCGTGTCTGTCAGCTTTTGACATACAGTCAGAGAAAGAAGGTCGCCGTCACAATGCTATTAGCCTCCCCGTTCGACATAGCGGACATTAACATCAGCCGTCGAGTATTTTTTACCTAAAAAGAGATTAATCACTTGCCCTAAAGATCTGCGGCCCATTTGTATTCAAAACGCCCTCATATTTATCTACGAGAAAGCGCTTGCGCGTAGAATCCGCGTTAATTTATGTAGGCGTAATTTGATCCCTCCGAGTTTTTATGGGTTTGTCAAAGGGCGCTCGGTCCATTCAGCAATTGGTGAAGTGCATCAGTTTTGTCAGGATAATAGTCATCAGCTTGCTGTGACTGTTTTTCTTGATTTTTCAGCTGCATTTGACCGGATCTCCATTCCCTTGGTTATCTCCTCTCTCAAGTCCCTCGGGTTACCTGCGAGAATTGTTAACAGGGTAGAGATATTGTTGTACAACAAGCGACTCCACTATGAAGACGACCCTGATGCACTACAGTTCTACCCTATTACGGGTGTACCTCAAGGATCCCCACTTTCTCCTATCTTATATCTTGCTGCATCAATTGTACTATTCAAGAATTTTAAACGTGATCAACATCTAGTGGTATATGCTGATGATACCACAGCCTTCTTCTCTGGACGCAGGTGCAAAGATGTAATCTCTAACATCAGCCGTTTATTTTTAAGATTAAAAGATCAGTTGCCCCATCCAATCTTATTTTAAAATTCTCTAAATCGCAGGTGGTAGTCTTTCATGGCGTTCCTGCCACCAAAAAAATTTAAGAGACTAGCACTCTCCTCCATTTTGCTGCATCAACCACTCCCCATTTTCACGAGTCGAGTAAAATATCTGGAGTTCACCGTTACGGTGAATTGGTCGGCGAAAGCTGACCTGGATAGACTTAAACGTATCCTGAAGAAAGCTAGGTGGGCTCTGAAATGGGCCCAGCATCTGTCATTGAATGGGATAACCCAAGTGCGCCTCTGGGATACTTGGGCTATCTCAAGATTAGTCTTCTTCTCACGAGGACGTCCCCCAGAACAAAGACTAAGGTTTCTCAAGCCCTCATCTCGAGATTACCAACCATAGTCCGCGTTGACTGGATACTTAAGTGTGTGAGAGACCCCGAATGGTTCAGTCAAAGGGCGGCGCGCTGGTGCGGCCGAGGGGCTCAGATCTCTCTGGACCTGAGGTCGTAAAGATAAGTTGAAGATTTCAAAATGCACGTAGTGAACGGCTTATATTTAACGTTGTCTTTTGCATGTTTTTGTTTCTGAAAGTTTTTATCGGTTATATAGTTATTAATAAAATCCTTATAACAATTTATCATATTTTCATTTACTTTATTTTAAATTATAGTTTTGTAAAATCAAGATCAAGAGGAAGACATGGATGAATATCTTAACTAGAGTTATGATGTCTAGATTCTTAAATTTAGTTAGCTTTGATTTCAAAGTTTAATTTAAATATTGGTCTTTTATGATCAAATGAAATAAAATTAAAAGAATCTTTTTATTTATAAATCAACAAAATCGATTAAACTTGTTTAAATTGTCTTAAAAACATTAAATGTTCGTGAAAAAATCTCTAATTTTAATAAAAAATAAAATTTTAGCTCAAATAAAAAATAAGATAAAATTATAAAAATAAATTGTTTAATAGAGTACTCGTTAACACTCATCACTAGAATGGCATCACGGCATTTATACTAAATGGTGTTGCTTGGTAGACTAGACTTCGATTCACGACTTTCAGTCACCATGTCACTTCTAGACGACCAGTTCAGCATCGAAATGATGAGTACCCGGCAACACTCATTAGTAGAATGAGGTACACACCGGTCGTTTCGGTTGCCTGTGTGACATTGTGAATAAAGGCGTTTCCGACACTTTGCTTAATTGTCTGAGGCTTTCGCTCTTAACCAGATCGAATTGCTGTGCGGACCATCCTTAAACACTAGGCAGAGGTTGTTGCTGAATTGTCGCTGCACTCGTTGGATCCTAAATGGATATGGCAGGTATAATAGTAATGCACGAATGTGCTGAGTAGACAACGGTCCAGGATTTCTTACGAAATACGGCATTTATACTAAATGGTGTTGCTTGATAGACTGGACTTCGATTCACGACTTTCAGTCACCATGTCACTTCTAAACGACCAACGAGTACCTGGCAACACTCATCAGTAGAATGAAGTACTTACTGGCCGTTTCGGTTGCTTGGGTGACATTGTGAATAAAGGCGTTTCCGACACTTTGCTTAATTGACTAAAGCTTACGCTCTTAACCAGATCGAATTGATGTGCGTACCATCCTTAAACACTAGGCAGAGGTTAGTGCTGAATTGTCGTTGCAATCGTTGGATCCTTAATGGATACGACAGGTATAACGTTGGTGCACGGATGTGCTGAGTCAACAACGGTCCAGGATTTCTTACAAAATGCGGCATTTATGATTCACTACTTTCAGTCACCATGTCACTTCTAGACGATCACTTTGGGATCGAAATGATGGAGTACCCGGCAGCACTCACCAGTAGAATGAAGTACCCACTGGTTGTTTCAGTTGACTGTGTGACATTGTGAATAAAGGCGTTTCCGACACTTTGCTTAATTGACTGAAGCTTACGCTCTTAACCAGATCGAATTGATGTGCGTACCATCCTTAAACACTAGGCAGAGGTTAGTGCTGAATTGTCGTTGCAATCGTTGGATCCTTAATGGATACGACAGGTATAACGTTGGTGCACGGATGTGCTGAGTCAACAACGGTCCAGGATTTCTTACAAAATGCGGCATTTATGATTCACTACTTTCAGTCACCATGTCACTTCTAGACGATCACTTTGGGATCGAAATGATGAAGTACCCGGAAGCACTCACCAGTAGAATACAGTACCCACTGGTTGTTTCAGTTGACTGTGTGACATTGTGAATAAAGGCGTTTCCGACACTTTGCTTAATTGACTGAAGCTTACGCTCTTAACCAGATCGAATTGATGTGCGTACCATCCTTAAACACTAGGCAGAGGTTAGTGCTGAATTGTCGTTGCAATCGTTGGATACTTAATGGATACGACAGGTATAACGTTGGTGCACGGATGTGCTGAGTCAACAACGGTCCAGGATTTCTTACAAAATGCGGCATTTATGATTCACTACTTTCAGTCACCATGTCACTTCTAGACGATCACTTTGGGATCGAAATGATGGAGTACCCGGCAGCACTCACCAGTAGAATGAAGTACCCACTGGTTGTTTCAGTTGACTGTGTGACATTGTGAATGAAGGCGTTTACGACACCGCTAAATTAACTGAGGCTTACGCTCTTTACCAGATCGAATTGATGTGCGTACCATCCATAAACACTAGGCAGAGGTTAGTGCTGAATTGTTGCTGCAATCATTGGATCCTTAATGGATACGACAGGTATAACGTTGGTGCACGGATGTGCTGAGTCAACAACGGTCCAGGATTTCTTACAAAATGCGGCATTTATGATTCACTACTTTCAGTCACCATGTCACTTCTAGACGATCACTTTGGGATCGAAATGATGGAGTACCCGGCAGCACTCACCAGTAGAATGAAGTACCCACTGGTCTTTTTGGTTACCTGTCTGACATTGTGAATGAAGGCGTTTCCGACACTTTGCTTGATTGACTAAAGCTTACGCTCTTAACCAGATCGAATTGATGTGCGTACCATCCTTAAACACTAGGCAGAGGTTAGTGCTGAATTGTCGTTGCAATCGTTGGATCCTTAATGGATACGACAGGTATAACGTTGGTGCACGGATGTGCTGAGTCAACAACGGTCCAGGATTTCTTACAAAATGCGGCATTTATGATTCACTACTTTCAGTCACCATGTCACTTCTAGACGATCACTTTGGGATCGAAATGATGGAGTACCCGGCAGCACTCACCAGTAGAATGAAGTACCCACTGGCCTTTTTGGTTACCTGTCTGACATTGTGAATGACGGCGTTTCCGACACTTTGCTTAATTGACTGAAGCTTACGCTCTTAACAAGATCGAATTGATGTGCGAACTATCCTTAAACACAAGGCAGATGTTGTTGCTGAATTGTCGCTGCAGTAGTTGGATCCTTGGTGGATACGGCATGTATAATAGTAGTGAACGGATGTGCTGAGTAGACAACGGTTTCGGATTTCTTACGAAATGTGTCAATTCAGAAACAACCACTGTCTAGTGTTTAAGAACGGTACGCACAGCAATTCGATCTAGTAAATACCTGAATACTCAGTCAATTAAGCAGTGTCGAAACCGCCTTCATTCACAATGTCACACAAGCAACCGAAACGCCGAGTCGATACTTCATTCTACTGATGAGTGTTGCTGAGAACTCTATCATTTCGATGCTAAAGTGTTCGTCTATAGGTAACATGTTTACTGAAAGTCGTAATCAAAGTCTATTCTATCATGAAACGCCATTTTCTATATATAAATATAAAGAGAAGTTAAGTCCAACTGTGCGGAAGAAAAAACGTCAAGGATTCCGAATGGAATTCATTATGTATTCAATGTAGTTGGCGATTGAAACTGGCTTCGATCAACTAACTGCAGCCTTCATGCCACTTTTTGATGACCACTTTAGCATCAAAATGATGGAGTACTCGGAATACTTATCAGTAGAATGAAGTAAACTGTCGTTTCAGTTTCCTCTGCGACATTAAAAGAAGGCATTTTTAACACGTTGCTTAAACGTCTGAGACTTTTGCTCTCAAACCAGAACATTTGTTGTACAGACAACCCTTATCAACTCAGTAAAGGTTGTTGCTGAATGTTTGCTTCACTCGTTGAATCCAAAACTGTATTCGACATGTAAAAGTTAAGCGCAGCTGTGCGGAATGAGACAACGGCCAAGATTTCGAATGAAATTCGTTATGTATTCAATGTAGTTTCCGATTGAAACTGGCTTCAATCAACGAACTGCAGGCTCCATGTCGCTTCTAGACGACTACTTCAGTATCGAAATAATAGAGTATTCGGCAACACTCATAAGCAGAATTAAGTACACACTGGTCGTTTCGTTTGTCTGTGTGACATTGTGAATGAAAATATTTAAGACACGTTGCTTAAACGTCTGAGGTTTTCGCTTTCGAACAAAAATATTTGCTGTGCAGACCATCCTTATCTAATCAGATAAGTTGTTGCTGACCCTTCGCGGCACTTGTTGGATTCAAAACTGGATTCTACATATAGAAATTATTTCCGACTGTGCGAAATAAAACAACGGTCAAGATTCCGAATAAAGTTGGTTATATATTCAATGTAGTTGTCGATTAATACTGGCTTTAATAAACAAAGCAAGTTTAATCGACATCTAAACGGAGTTCGATTATTTGCAGAGCAAACTTTCTTATCTCTTCTAGACAAGCTGATGTTAGCCGTAAAATTAGGGTGAACTCCCATCAGTCGTTTCAGCTGCCTTGTGATATATTTAAAAGACGTCTCCAAAAATTTGCTAACGTGGATGCATATGCTTAGCCTCTTTAAACTAACAACGTGCTTTCCTGATCATCCTAACATTATTCGACAGGAATTTTTATTGCTGCCGTTGCTTGCTTTCTCACATGATCCTTTTAGAGGATATATTTTATAATTTGATATCGGAATTTGTAAAACTGTGCTCCGGGAGCTAATAAGCTTCAGTTTCATAATCGTAGATGTTGCCAAAAACCGGAGTTTGATTACATGCGGAGCAGATTCTTAATCACCCAAAGACGAGCTGATGGTAGTCGGCAGCACTCATCAGTAGGGTGAACTACCATCAGTCGTTTCGGCTGCCTTGTAATATATTTAAAAGACGTCTCCGAGAATTTGCTAACATAGTAGCATAACCTTTTTAAATTAACCAAATGCTATCCGGATCATCCTAATTTTCTTCAGCTGGAGATTTAAATGCTGTCGTTGCTTGTTTTCTAACAGAATCTTTCGAGGATACATTTTAATAATTAAAGTTTAGAATCGTTCAAACTGTGCTTCTGGACCCTACAAGTTTCAGTTTTATAATAAAGGTTTTGCCAAAAACCTGAGTTCGATTACATGCGGAGCAGACTTCGTTATCAATCCTAGTATACTCCTATTATACATTTTTATAATATAAGATTAGAATGGTTCAAACTGTATGATATGCCATTTTTCGGAGATGCCTTTTAAATATATCACAAGGCAGCCGAAACGACTGATCGTAGTTCACCCTACCGATGAGTGCTACCGGCTACCATCAGATCGTCTAGGAGTGATAACGTAGTCTGCTATGCATGTAATCGAGCTCAAGATTTTGGCAAAACCTTTATTATAAAACTGAAGCTTGTCAGCTTCCGCATCACAGTTTGAACCATTCTACTCTTAAATTATTAAAATGTACCTTCGAAGGATCCTGTGAAAAAACAAACATCGAAGAGAATGAAGTCTCATGCCGAAAAAAAATAGGATGATCCGGATAGCATTTGATTAGTTTAAAATGGCTTTCCCTGTGATACTAAGTAAGCAAATTCTCGGAGATGCCTTTTAAATATATCACAAGTCAGCCGAAACGACTGATGGGAGTTCACTCTACTGATGAGTGCTGCCGGCTACCATCAGCTCGTCTAGGAGTGTAAACGAAGTCTGCTCTCGATGTAATGATTTACTGCTAGCAATAGATGTCAGTATAAAAATCCAGTTATAACGACCTAATATTTGACTTTCTGTTACGTATAATCCTCCGTAAACTTCATTTCAAATAATTTTACGATATTTGCACAAATATTTCATAATATTTACAATACATAAATATTGCTTCTAATTTATAATCCATAGTGCTTGTTTTAAATTGCAGCAAATGTGTTGAATTGTTTGTTGTATACGTGTTAGTCAACAAGTTTTTCTTGACTAACACGTGTCATTGCTATTAATCACGATGTCTCGTTGTTTAGTAGCAGCTTACGATGTATTAACAGTATGCGAAGTCGTCGATCTTAAGGTTTAATGAATTATTTTTCTACATGTCTTTGTTTTTAATATCCATCAAATTTTATCATTTACTCATTTTTTACTTTTGATAATCTTTGTTATTCAAGTTGCTCCTAGAATATACAAATTTATTTTCTTTTTTACTAATCTAAAATTAAAAACAAATTCCGATAATTTAAAAGGCTCTTTTAGGATGTACTAACTCACTGTCATTCTTGGAAATAAACTAAATACAAATTTTATTTGCTTTTGGAATATTTACGTTTTACAAACCTCCTAGAATAAGAGTCTTGTAATTTTTAGTTTCTTGTTTGTATATGGGCCAACTACCACATTAAAATCTTCTTAAATTCCCCTGATCTTGATACATGGTATAAATTTTTCAAATAAATAAACCGCTAACGGAGTTATATAAAAAATGCTTCTACATATTTTCGACTTTATACATCGTCACTTGCTGCAATACTTTAAAAAATTTATTTGAAATTAAAAATGAAACAAATTTTAATTTATTTTCTATAAATATAGATTTAATGTTTATTAAATAAGAATAGCATACGAATAACATATTACAACATAAGAATAACATAGTTTGAACCTATTGAATTATAGTCTATTAAATTTTGTAATTAGGAGCGAATTAAATAGAACAAATAAGCCTAAAAAATATATCACATATAATATTTTAAAATATTTATAAAAATTTTCTACAGAGTATTACATAAGGATCAGACTGTGCATGTGACGATCATTCATTGGTTTCACGAATATCCTGCTTTAGTGTTTCATAATGCAATTGTCGATATATTTAACGATATTAAAATACGCAGTAGGTACATTTTCTTAGTATAATATAGAATAGAGAGACAAACACGAGCATAAATATAAAGTCCAAAATTTAATAATCTGAGTCGTTTACATTTTTATAAATAAAAAATAATAGTTCCAATGATATTTAATAATAATTTCAATAATTTTATTATTTCAAAAAATAGTAAAAAATTAGAGGAATGGATTTTTCTTTAGTATATAACCGGAGTAAACAATTTTAAACGCATATTTATTCATCTTCTGGTATAATTTTTATTCCTAAATCACAACGTTTTTTATTTTATTGTTTAAATTTATAAACGTACCTGAAAAATTTGATGCAATTTTTCATCAAACATTCGAAACTTTTGGTAAAAAATTGTAAATCAAATTTTTTCAATTTCTCGTACTTTCCTTTGTTACTAGTATCATATGTCTTTGATGATAAACTGATAAACAAAATGAAATTTATTGTAAACGCTTTCCCCTATCGCCTTCTTCATTTACCAAAGATTAACAAAGTATTACCTGTAACAAAAAAACAAATTGTCACATTTAACTAAAATCAATTAAAAATTCCAAAAAGTTTTAGAATATTTTATGCTACGGAAGAATCGTGAATATGAATATTTCATAAAATTTGAATTCTATTGAAATTCATTCATATAGATATTTGACAAGAAAGAATCACAAAAATAATTTAATTATAAACTTGTACCATTAGTAAATTTATCTGTTGTTGTAGAATTGAGCTGTTTATTACGCATTAATTAATCTATCTTGACCAGATCGCGATTCCTTCGTTTGTCTATTTTCACAAATTTTCCTTCTATAATTTTAAATGCTCATGTATGGTCTGAATATTACGCGATGTGACTAACTACACCATCATTTTTAATCAGACTATGCTTGATATCGGATCGCCTGTTAAGTGCTCTCCACTTCATTTGTACATTGCTTTCTCTTATTGCATTGCTAGAACAGGTTCATGTATATTACTCAACGAGTTTTGAAGGTATTTGTACCATAATATTGCAGTTTCTTTTAGTTATATCACTAGTGAGATGGTTAGCAGTCACAGTTCGTGAACTGATTGGATGACAATGAGATATCTAAGCTTTCACCTATATAGATTATATTACTTATGAGTAACGGACATATTTGAGTTCAACGAACAATTCTTTTGGTGAATAATTCCTTAATGAATTAATTCCAAGTTAATGAATTTTAGTAACAAGTTATTGGATTATCTTTAGTGTAATTTTCATCATTACATTGATTATGGAAGTAGAAAAATTTCAAATCTTTAAAAAATTGGAATCGCTAAATTTCAAATTTTAAATCGTTATATTTTACAAAATCTAATTATTTAAATAAAAACTTCAAGAGAATTTTACCTAATTAGTAAACTACTAAAGCATCAAAATTATTTAAAGTTACATTGAGCTAGTGACGTGAATGTTGAAATCGGTTACTCGCTACACGATTGTATTTTTTCCAAACGGAAACTTTTAAGGCACAAAATAACTTGATCAATTTTTTATCTGCAATTTTTAAGCAAACACTAATTTATTTTAATTCTTCGATAGCTGCTACTAGTATTAACATAAACTCAACGAACGATTCTTTTAATAAAAAATGAATCAAGATCAGTTCTTTTTAATCTCAATATTATTTCCGCTAACATATGAATTATTGTTTTTTGTAAATTATTCCTTTCAATAACCGATGCCGAGAAGCAAAGTGTTAAAAATAATATACATCTTAATAATGAAGAGTGGTCCCGCTTCATCATCGGGTGCCCCAACGTCTTTCGACAACGCGATCTTGTGGCTTTGACGTGTGCTTACAGAGAAGTCAATAGAGAGTGCATGCTCGAGGTTTGAACCCCGTACATAGAGTTTGCAATGCACACGCCTCCACTATTTGGCCACGCGGGGCGCGTGGCCGAATACATATTAATAATACATATAATTGTCAATTATATAAGCACTGCATATATTTATTAAAAATATATATTTATTTTATTTGCAAAGAGAGTCTACCGAATTGACCGATAATAAATTAATTTGAGGTTAAATGCGTCAATCTACTTGCCTCGTCCGAAATATTCGAGTCCGAATTCGTTATATTTCTTAGTTGATAATGATTGTCGACTAACGCTATAGCTAGAATGTTGAGTTATTACAGTCAAGCTATAATCAAAGCTATAGTTACACTAATATTTGACTCTGATTACACAAATATGTGCCTTAATTCGCACACAAACAAAACCGCTACAATTCGCACATTATGCGGTGCTGTAGATTGATAATTAAAATGAAGTTACGATAAAGAAGATAATTAAAATGAAGTTACGAGTAAAATAAAATGAAATTTTATTATCCTCGTATTAATAACTTCACAAAAATTTTATTAAACTTCAATTTATGCTTTAATTTATATTAATGATAAATTATATTAATATAAAGAATTTAATATTCTAATATATAATTATATTTTATTTATATTTAATAAATATAAATATTTAGTAAATATAAGTTAATATATCTCTTACATTAAACAAAAATAGAAGTTAAGTTATGAACATGTAAATAAGAAAAAATAACATTACAATAAAAAAAGTATATTTTTCTTAAAAATTCGATATTTTCCAACTTAAATATTAGCAGAACAATTACGCAGAAGTTACGATAAATTTCAGATGAATGTTACACCGTCATCTCGTTAGATCAAATTAATATTTTTACGGGTAATATGAATCACAACGAATCTTTAGCGATAGAGGCGTTTCGTAAAATAACAATAAAGATTAGTTTCCTAAAATTTGATTTTTCTTGAAAAAATCGAATTTAAGCAACATCTTTACCGATTTGAAGTTTTTCCATAGCAATTATAATAACATGGAAACGTCAAAAAGAACAATTTGCACATTGGGAATTTTCAGCTAGAAATATCCCAATAAAATATTTACGTTCGGAATTCATGAATGGTAGATAATTATGCGAAAAAGCTGCCTTTTATAGCATTGCTGTCAAATATAATATGAGTAGTAGAACTGCTACGTAAATAAATCTGAGTTAAATAAAATTATGAAGAACTCTGAGGGATTCTGAGTTCTTCATAATCTGAGGTATAAAATGTAGATCCATCATAGGTATCATTTAGAGGAATAATACAATTTTATCGAAATGATTGAATTTTATAAATTTAGTTTTCATAATGGACAGTAAATAATCTGTGAAATGTATTGCTCATGAAAAAACAAATGACATTTTTAACGTTAAATTTTTAAATGTAAAATTTTTCATTTTGAACCCTTGAATTCTATTAAAATTCTTAAAATTTATTATAAACCTTAAAAGTCGTTTTGTTAATATTGCATTTCGTACTATTTTCAATGTATTATATTCAATAAAAATAAATTATTATTAATTTACATTTCATTCCTAAGCGTTATTTAACCGATTCATTTTAGAAATATCTCCCTAACTGCTATGAATTCGAAACTTAATCTCAAAATCTGTATAATTTATTCCTAAAGAATTATTAAGATACATTTGCTACAACACGATATATTAACAGAACGCATTATCGAATTTAGACTTATTTTCTATGTAATAAATTTAAGTCAATCACTTAAATAATATATTTCCTATTCATAAAATAGCAGGAAGGAAGACAAAAAAAAATCTATCACAAAACGGATAGATCGAACTCTCTCATACCAGTATTCTCCTATACACTATCAACATAATCAATGCAGCCTGAACATCAAATGTTAGAGCAGATGATGAACGCAATAGCCCGGCTTGAGCACAATGTACATGAGTTACAGGCTCATAAGACTGCAAGTCCGGATATCACTTAAATAATATATTTCCTATTAAAATGACATAATCCATTATTATTCTTATTTCTACTAATATATAATATCTCATACAACTAAATGTACATCAAAAATGTACACAATACCCGGATAATAATGGCCACTAATAATAGTATAATAGATAATAGTCACGATAATAGTTAAATATTTACATTTAACTATTTACATTTGCAAACCTATTAAATAGAAAATTTCAGTTTTTTATATTAAACTAAATTATAATGTTGTTATCAAATAAAACGTTCAATGTTTTATTGTCCAAATACCATAAAAGAGCAAATTAAAATAATAAAAATCATTATCATTAAGCGATATATTAAAAAGAACGCAGCTCAATCAGAAATTATCAAATAAGAAGTAATTAAAATCGAATGATCTTATGGTTTCTCTTAGATTTATAAGTGTTTCTCTGAGAATCACAAATGTCATAAATTAATAAAATGTCAAATTGGAAATTTTCGTTCGTATCTCATTTTGAATAAATTGTAATTGCTTAAAGTCAAAAATGGCAAGATCATTATAAGCATTATCACTAATGAGCAAAATTACTTGTTAAAAATTGAAGAATGAAACGAAACAAATTTACAGAAAATATAAAAGCTATATCCGATTCAAAACAAAAATTGGTTACATTAAATCAAGTTGATCAAAATATTTTTCGGTGAACGGGAAATTAAATTGTACTGATCACTTAATTCGGGCTAAACATTAAAAGAATGTTATTATAAATAAAATATAAATATTATATTTTTATGGCAATATATGACATTATATAATTAGGATAATAGATAGATTTGCAAAGGTTACCAGCAAATATGTCCTTACATTATTAAACTAATATATTATTAAGTATTTAATGAATCATTACACTGTACTGCTATAAAAACAAGAGTTTATGTATACTGCGTTTGAGATTAGAGTAAATGGTAATATAGCTCTTGTTGCTCCGATTAAAAGTGTTGACTATATAGATAGGGACATCATCTCTAAAAGTTCATGTGACTGGGCTTACTGAACAACGACATATTATCCACAACAGTTCCGATATAATAGTATATAATATATTACTAATATAATAGTATATTTCTTTACTATTGAATTGTAGGGGTATTTGTATTAACAATCCATATGATCATAAAAATGGTCCACATAATCTCAACTACTTGCTCCCCCTAATTGCAAGGTTTTCATAGTACTGATATACGGGCTGAGCAGTATGCTTGCATCTATCGATTAAAGTCTTAACATCAATAATCACTACTATCTGATGCCTTACTACTTTTTAATGGCGAAAACGGTATAAAGCTAAGCAGTCAAAAATGTATCGTCTTGGTTGTCTATGTAGAGATAGCGTGCATTTCATTCTCTAGAGAAGAGATGGGCAAGTTTGAGCACTTGGAGGACTATATTTTCAAATTTTCGGAAGGCCAGATTTATCCCACAGGCATCCGGTTCGCCATATGTGCTCTAGAGCACATTACATTCCCATGATAATTATTCCCATTATAATTCTACTTCATGGATTACAAAACTCTTGGTACATAAGCTTACTGCATGGCCATGAATTACAAAAATCATTTTTTTCTCTGGTGCTATCAATCCATTGAATTTATTCCATATATGCAATGAGTTAGCATTTATATGTTTTAAATATATACTTATGACTATGATATGCTTATAGCAATCAAATCAATTATGGAATAGAATGTTTATTAATATTCTAGACTAGCTTCGCAGTTGCAATTCATCACATTGTAAATGACTGAATGAAGCATCCGCCGAAGAAAAATCGTTACAAACAGATAATTCAATTTTACCGATCTCTACATCAGTAAAATGTACAATTTAGATAAATGTACATGTTAAAAGTTTTAATTTTGACGAAATTAAAAAATTTGACTTTTTATAGATATACATATAACGCCTCCTTAACAAAAATTAAACCATCAAGTAAATATAAATATATGGATAAAATTGAATTAATAGAATCCTTAAATATTTTGATAAATCAAAATTATTTAAAAGTAGGGACATATATATTTAGACAAGTAAAATGTGTTCCAATGGGAGGTAATAGTAGCCCAATTATAGCTGACTTGTTTTTAAGCTTTATAGAATATGAATTTGTTCATAACTGTGTAAAAACTTAATCTAAACAATATAAATATATGAAATATATGTTTCGATACATTGATGATATATGTGTATTTAATTCTAATAATTTTTATTCAATTAGTGAACAAATTTATCCAGAAAGCCTTATTCTTAACAAAACCAATATTAATGATAAAGAAGGTGTATATCTAGATATGAACATTAAATTAACATTAACTAAAACTACTATTAATTTATATCGTAAAGATGACATATTTAAATTTACAAGAAACATATTTTTGCATGAGTATTCATGCATACCATATAATATAAAATATAATACATTAAATAATGAAATTTTAAGAATTGCAACAATATGTAATGATATTGGCTTTTTTCAAAATCATTTAAATAATTTAATAGATACATATTTTAAAGTAGGTTACTATAAAAATAACATCAAGCAGAAAATAGTAAAATATATAAATCAACACAATAATATAAAGAATAAATTTAAACTCTTAAGTGGCAAATTTTTATGGATGGATAATAAATAATATACTTTGTATTAGAATAAGATACTAGATAGTTTTATCAGAGGAAATACGTCCTTATCACGTATTTGGCCCCGCTGCTATGTTGGGTAGAGGAGTAAGGGGACGAAACCTGATAGCATAGCAGTTCCTCCTGATGACCATTAATTCATATTCTGATACAACGTCTGTTTTTTATTAGTCAATTCATAAAAATTGACTTTTATTTTAAATTTCATTTTTTTAACTTGATTTAAATTATAAAAGTCTTAAAACAATTATTTATTTTATTATTTAATTATTAAATTTTGATTTAGCATTATTATGTTTTGTTTAGTTTATAATTATATTAAATACGTAGACTCAGTTAGCTGATTTGATTTATTAAAGGTTTATAAAGGTTTTGTGATTTCAAAGTTTCTCTGTGCTAGCATGTCACAGAGAAATTTTATTTTTGGAAAATTATCATTCTGCGATATACTAATTCTGCAAAATGGGACGACACGCAGAAGTTGACAACTGATGACAATGTATGTATCTTAGAGAAAAAGACGCAGTATTAAAAACTAGATATTTTGAATTTGAAGAAAAAAATACATATGATAAACTAAATTAAACAAACCTTTAATGTTTGAACCAAAATAAAAGTCAAGAGATAGAAAAAGTATTACCTTTCAGAAAGTTGGATTCCATAAAGCTGTAAATAACTGAGAACTAGTAAACGATACATTTTAGCGAAACCATACATTTCTTGGTCTTAGAAAAATACGTTATATAACGTTAACGTGCTTATTACTTCATGGAATTTCTTTGAGACCAGGATGTTTGCGTAGGATCATTATGGTGAAAACTTGACAACTGCCCTCTTGGTGGAAAAATTGTGTTGGAATTGTCAGCTGCAATTGAGCCTGTTGAATCACGGTGAGATGTGTTTTGTACTGATCGTTCTTCAATTTTATCTTTCAGATTAACTTTCTGCTCAATAGCCATTCGAAGGAGACTATTTAGCATAGCATTTTCATCCTCCAATCCTTGAATTTTCATTTGAAGTATTTCAATTTGTTCAACGTATTCGTCTCCTCGAGCTGCAAACAAGGCACGGTAACGTCCAAATGACGCAGCTGCCTCCTTCATTATCCTGAGCTCATTTCTCAAATTACGCATTGTTTCAGTGACAGCTAGCTTTTCGTTTTCAAATTTTGTTTTCAAATTCGCTAATGCTATCTGCGCAGTCTTTCGATCAGTTTGAATAATCAAACGTAATTTTGAAATCTTGGCACGCTTCTGTGCCAGCAAATTCTTATACCGATTGGCAATTTCAGGGTTATCGGAAGAATCATCACTGGACATATTGCACTTTCGATCATTTACGGCACCATTTGATTGATAATAGTCACATAGATGACGGACATGAAGTGCAATTCTCTCAGATATTGCATTCAGACTATGAATCAGATTATCTTCTGGCTCTGTAACATCGAATTCGCTATCTGAATCGGGTCGTAATTGGTTTAATTCATCAATCACGCTTGTCTAAGAACAAATTTGATTATAAAATATCGTTTATTTATAAAATATATTATATTTTTAAATATAATATATTATTAAAAGTATCATAGTTTTTATAAGCATATCTGAATAATAAAATAAAACTTGAAATCAATTAATAATTAATTATTATTATTTAATATTTATTATTTTTATCATTATTAATATAATATCACAATAATATTACGTTTATTATCGCAGCAAGATATAGATACCGCATTATGCTACGGATCAGTGTACATTCAGTGTACATATGGATACCGCATTATGCTACGGATCAGTGTACATTCGGTCAAGCTTTCAACATATGCCATTCTGTTGCCTGTCAAGTGAGTGACGTCACCGCGATCAGGCACACTGTAGTGCAGGATTATCTTGCAGAAAAACTACCCCATGAACCAACTATTCCTCTATTTCTATAGAACCGACACTATGACTTCCCCCAATTAATGTTGCGTTCGAATACTGTGTCCTCACTTGACCTCAATGACAGACTAGATGTTAAATACAGTGGTTTGTCGGAAATAAGTTGGGGCAGTCCTTATTGGACATTCGCACGATTAGTCACCAGCTTCTATCTATCGTTCAGATAACTTTTCCAATTACTTTTTATATCATGAACATCGTAAGTATTCAAAGTATGGCGAATGGATAGCGAGGTCCGAGAATGGAACGTTTTATCTATTTGGATTAGCTATCAATGGAGCGCTAGAAAATGGAGCTCAGATTGGGTTTAAAAGATTGGCCGAACTAATAACAGATAAAAGCGATATTCCGTATAACTGATATATTACAGAACTCAGAGCCAACATCGATATAATCATGGATAGGGCAGTATCAATTACATTGAGATCTTGCAGGTCGGCTGTTGGAATCCCACGTCGAACTGTAGGACAAATAGATTATTAAATTTACAAAATTAAGGCCCATTTGTGGGAGCCTTCGTCACTGTAAAATTATTATCGCGAAAAATATTATTATAAAAAACAAAAAAAACTTTGAAACTTCGCATAGAAAGTGTGTACTACTACTTGATGCCATCAATGCATTTAATCAACTGAGGAATTGCTCCCAAAACTTGAGATCATCCATAGCTAACCAAGAAGGAATGATATATGAATATATTTAATTTTTTATATGTTGTATGTTACACTAGAGAATGTAATTGAAAATAAATAAATAAATAAGAAATATTATCTATAATTTACTATTAAATTTATTTATGATTTATTTTTTAACCAATAATAATGTTTTTATTCACCAACCAGAAATCATTTTACCCGCAAATGGGTCGTTTATAAGTAACCGACCTGTTGTCTATGCAATTAAATTTTTATGTAATAATAATTGTGATTTTTCAATGAGATTTGTTAAATCTCATGTTTTATAAAAATGTACACAAAAGTACGTTTTTGCACAGAGCCGAATTCGCGTAGCCTGTATGCAAAAAGAAACTGCAGATACCAATTACTGGCTTATCTTCAGCCTCAACTGAAGATTGTAGATTGACTCGCTCAGATTTGTTTCTTCTATGAATTTTAAGACCTTGTCAGCCTCTGGTCAATTCCACCAACTCATCATTCGATATCTGTAATTCGTTCATTATATTTTACTCTCTTACACTGCTTGTAATATGCATGACTTGAAGTGGGGTCTCTTCGGAGGTATGATGTGCAAGATTATTATAAGCGCATAGTCCGAGAAAAACCGCACCAGATTACTTCCAAATAAACAAAGCGAGATACGTCAGATCTAGCTTTATCGTTTATACATGTTGTTGTCATAGAGAACCTATTAATTGTTGGATAGGCTGCAAGCTCGGCTCATCTCTTATTTATTTTCTTACATTATTTAATAACCATGTCATTTTTCATTTTTTTCATTCACATTTATTTCACAAATTTTTGGAATAAATTTTGAGTAGAGAAAATAAAAAAAAATTAAAAGTTTATTTAATAAAAATTTATTTATTTATTTATTTTTTTAAATAAACATTAAAAGTTTATATAAAATTTATTTTCTTCATTTGCGGTATTTTGAAAGCATTTTGATTACATTGAAAGTATTTTGCGGTATTTGGGGTATTTGCATATTCAAAACAGTCTAAAGCTATAAGATTTTCTGACTGTTCTATCATTTCCAGAGTTCAGAAGAATATCAGGCAAGATTTGCGAGTGCAAAACCCAAAATAGTTCCCAGAATATGCACAGTTTATACTCGAGCCTGAGTTCTACTCATGTAGATGATCAATTGGTTACAATACGGAAATTAAAGGTACGAAAAGCGAATATAGAAAGGTGCACAAATTATTATCAAATAATAAAATCTTTAATTTTGAAATGTTTTATTAAATTATTAATAGGAAATTATTAAATGGCCTATTTTATTATCATATTTATTATTTAAAAATATCGTATTTACCAGTAATCTGAACGGTTTGCAGAGTTCTTCTTCGATAGCCTTTTCTTTTTTCTTCCAATCATCCAATTCGTTACGCAGTATGTTTAGCTCTGCTTGATTACAATTCACATTGTTCAATTGACTTTCTAGATGTGTCAGCATCTGATCTTGTTTTAGAATAGAATCCAATAAAGTGACAGAACATACACTACTGTTGCTGACTTCAACAGATTTTCCCATCTTGTCCAATATATTCTGCAGGCGCTGATTATGCTTTATAACTGAATCATTGAACTTTCGCTGCATATTGTGAGCTTCCTTCGAATGTAAAAGACCTTCAGCTGCAAGCGACAAATTATGAATGCTAGATGGTAATTCGTCATCATATGTAACTGCTAGAACATCAACGTCTTCAATGCTATCCGAGATAATATGTTGATCAGTGAACTCGTCAGATTCACTTTTATACGGATGGGAGATCCCGCCTACAATACCGTTGAGCTTTGCCATTGATACCTTAATTTCAAAGACAAAATGTAATATATCAACGAATTCGAGGTAAAGTTTATAGTTACCTCTTGAAGCTGATTGGAAAGCTCTTTTTTCAATTGATATTTAACTTGACGTTCCTCTTTTAAACTTTCATATAAATCTTCTACTTCCCTATCTGATATCGATTTTAAATTAGTCAATTCCTCCAATTGATATTTCCACTCAGCTAACTAATTACAAAGAACAAATAATTCGACATCAACCATATAACCAATAAATTGTCAATTTCTTGAGCTTAAATTTAAATCTTTACAGTATATGTCAAGAGTTTTAAATTCCAACAATTGAAAATTCTAATGGGAGTGAATTACAACATGACGAATTTAAAATTAATCATATTTTAGTTTAAAAATATTTAATTAATTCAGTTAATTAATCTAGTTTTAGATAATTAGATTTAAAGTATAATATAGATACTATAAACCAAAATATTTAAAATAGATACTACAAAATATCTAAAATTTATCAAGAAACTGTCATTATAATACATTATTTTTCATATTGATTAGTGTTTTTACAGTACGAAGAAAAATTATAGATTTATTAAAAATTAATAAATTGATTAAACAATTCAATCTATTAAATTAATCGAACATTAACATAATTTTATTCATTAAATATCAAATACTTATATTAATTAATACCATTAATTAATACCATTAATTAATAATATTAATATTATATTAGTACCATTAAATATTTTTAATTGTAGATTCCATAATATGTTTGAACAAAATATTTAAAACAAATATTCAATTATAAGGTAATAGTAAAATATAACTAAACAAATTTACTTATCTACAATTATATTAAGGTATACAATTACATTGAAAATAATATTATTGTATATTGTAAATAGTTGATAATGATCCATTATTGATAAAGAATTATTAATAATTATTTGTTGATAAAGAATTAATTACTCAGGTAATTACTTTAGATAATCTTCTAAAGATACTAACAGAAGTTAGCGAAATATCAAATAGAATTTTCCCCTTTTTTGATCCAGCTCCAATAATTTTTAAGTATTGCAAATATCAAATTATCTATAATAGGCTTTAGTGAGAAAACAGGAATATGTTTAGCGCGTCTTTTATTATCAACAGAATGTTCCTATCAGCCGTTTCACAATTAACTATATCAAAATCGTTCCAGTGTCAAAAATTGATTTAGCCCTAGTAACTCATTCGTGTAATCTTCTTAGATTACACACTGGGAAAACACTTTGTAAATGATTGGCCAGCCAATTCAATCCCAGTTCCGGGCTTATATACGCATGGTGCACCAACCGTCTTAAATCAAAAATGAAACTTTTAATTTAAGAAAACAAATTTAAAAACTTTTTATTTTTGTGAAACGTTTGGCACTTAATTCCCGACTCAATAGTCTGCTAAGTTGTATATGTTCTTGTACGGTATGACAGCCCCCGTACCTGAGTCCTCACAGAAAGCCTAAAGTCCATTAACAAACTTGTCATCAAATTATCGTCTAAATATAATTGCAACAAATAGAATATCGTCGTTTTAGAAAAGCTACAACCATCTTGATCTAATACCAATGGCAATGCTATATTTTACAACTTAAAAGAAATATATTAATAACAAGTATGATGTTGTATGGTTATCTTCATAAACGGGTTCACTAACTCAGATACGTTTATAGCGTTCAATGTCTATAATTTTAATAGTGATATTATATTTACAGGATATCGCAAAATATAAACGATTAATATAAGACCAACTTATTAGATCATAAACAAACCTGATCTTTCAAATTTTCATTTTCGTGTTGAAGGCTTTCGTAAGTTACCATAGAACTTTTAAGTTTTGATATAGATGATTGCAGATTTACATTTTCCTCTTCTAGCAATCCATTTTCTTCCTCTAGACGCAGATCCCTTACTTTTAACTCCTTTAACTCATTTCTAGTTCTCTTCAGCTGTTCAATTGCTGACTGATTGATTTCATCTAGTCTCTCATTATCGCCTATCAGGCGATCCATCTCCTGTCGAATTGCTTTGCTCTCAGACTTTTCAGCCCGAAGATCTGCTTCTAAACGAGACAGTTGCTGTCGAAGTTGATTTTCTCTGTTAGTAGCCTCTTTAATAAGAATAAATTCGATCTTTTCCTCGTTACCGAGCTCATTGCGTTTGTGTATTTGCATGCTATTGACAAGGTTTCGCAGCGATTCAGTCTCTGCTTCAAGATCATTGTATTTCTTTTTAAGTTCGTGATTATCGTCTGCTAAGCTATGTAATAGCTGATAATCAAAACAGTTTTGAGTGTAAGGTGCGATAGACAAATGAGCATCTAAAATAGGATCTATATCGTCATCGTTCTTATCGTCGTTGGGACGTTCACAATCATCATCTTCGCTATCAGCATTCGATATTGACAATTCCATCGAGAAGATATAAGAACAGTTTAACTACTCAGATGATATTAAAATCGCATTCAACATTTGCTTAACAGTTTTTTCAACAGTTGGATAATATATTCTAAAATCTGAACAAATAAACATCATTTCGTGTATTAATTTTAACAAATAATTAAAGTATTAAATTAAGCATCAAAAGATTCAATCAAATACGAATGAAATTTCTTAAGTTATATAAAATTAAATAAGTTAAATTAGTTAAGAAAATTAAAATCAAATTAAATTTTTTAAATTAAATTAGTTAAGTAAAATTAAATGGATTAAGTAAGATTAAAATTAACTTTATACAGAATATATATAAATATGTTAATCGTTTATATCCACAAAGAGATCGTAATAATTATGTAGTTTTTCAAATAGGTAGATTAAAATGCTAACAGGGTGCAAAACTATCACACCTGAATACGCACAGCTTCTGGGTGCGCCGCTTGGCGGGCAAGCAAGCATCGACAGCGCATTAAGCTGCGCAGTGAACGAGCTTCATAACGCCGGAATCCGGTTGACCGAATTAAGCGCTCATGACGCCTTCGTGATTTTGCGTAGCTCACTCAGCTTGCCAAAGATTGGCTTCCTTCTTCGATGTACCCCCTGCTACGGAAGTGAAATGCTTCAACTTTTCGACACTGAAGTTCGAAGAATATTGAGCGAAATACTCAATGTGCCACTACCCAACGAAGCCTGGAGGCAAGCGACCTTACCGATCCGTCTTGGAGGTCTCGGTGTTTGCCAGGCTTTAGAGGCTACCATTCCTGCGTTCGGTTCATCTATCAAGGACACAATGGAACTGAAGAAGATACCGCTACGGAACTGTCCGCCATTAACCCTTCGCCCTTCAGAATCGAACTGGTAAAATACCACAAATCAATGGAACGCGGAATATCGGACGACCATTCCATCGGATGAAATATATTAAAAACGATGGATGGCCGAACACTACGAAGCGTGGCAACGAAGACTTGTCGAAGAAGCACGGACAACTGAATCCCGAGTCTGACTCATCACAGTATCATCAAAACAGGTCCGGGGCGTTCCTTGAAGCACTGCCGATCACATCCGTCGGCACACGACTTGATGACCGATCTATTTCTATCGCCGTGGCGTTGAGGCTCGGTGTTCAATGCTTTCAAAGGCGTCATTGAATCTGCGGTGTGTCGGTCCCGCGGTACAGTGCTCATGCCTTAGACTGCAACAGGATAACGTCTCGTCACCATCGACATGTGGCGGTCAACGAGATTTTGAGAATGGCTCTCGCCGCCTCAGGATCGCCGTCCAGACTCGAACTGACAGACTTAGCGCGAGACGATGGCAAACAACCCGATGGTTCGATTCTTATGTCATGGGAAGCTGGCCGTATGCTTGTTTGGAATTTCACTTGCCAGAATACCATGTCCGCCAGTCATGTCGCACATGCAGTGTCTTCTGCTAGCGCTGATGCAGCACATGCAGAGCAGCTCAAGCGAATTAAATACGCTGCTTCGAGGATTGACAATATTTGTTTGTTCACATCGCCATAGAGAAACCAGGCGCGGTCGGCCCCAGCGCTTCAGCGTTTTTGAGGCAGTTGGTTCGAGGTTGGGGCGGACAACCGGAGATATACGCGCACTCAGCCGCCTCATGCAACAAATCAGCCAGGCCGTGCAACGAGGGAATGCGGCATCTTTTTTGAAGTCGGCTGGAGATCCCTTCCTTGGTAACTTACCTTATTATTTAATTCATATTTATTTTTTTGCAAAAAATTTAAAATTTAAAATTAAAAATTTAACTTGATATAAATATCAAAAAATATTACAAAATTAATTAATTATAATTAATTAACAATAATGCAATATTAATTGTTTTTATGGACAAAATTTATCCATAAATTTTTTTCGCTTATTATTTTTAATATTATTTTTATTTTTTGTATTTTCTGTTGACTAATATATGTGTTGACTAATAAATAATATACGATGTATTCGACTAAGGAATAGAGGCGATTAAAAAGAAACGTTCAATCTTAATGTGAAATGGAAGTGTGCTATTATGCTCACCCCAATTATGAAAACTTACTCTCATTTAATTTTGAAAAATGACGATTTATTTACAGATATTTGTAAGTTACATTTGTATTTGAATAGCTGCAATATTTGTATTCGTAAAAGGTTCAAGTTCAATACAGCTTAGTTAAATATTAAACTTAATTAAATTTATTAGGTTAAAATTAAATTAATTAAATTTATAATTAAATACAATAAAAAAATTTAAAGCCTTATATTTAACGGATCAATAGGCATCTCGGCTACCTCAATAAATGATTATATTTTGAATTAATTAATTTAATGCTTTACGTAGTTTAATTTAAGTAAAGTAATTAAAGCTCAACCACTTTAATAAACAGTAAACAATTTGTGATATTTAATACTTCAACGTGTAATACTGCGACCAGAAATGTTGCAGAGTGTTAAAATGACAAACCCGTTCAATTATTAAGTTTCTAATTTTTATAATGTTCTAAAATATCCAAAATGTTTGGTAATTAATTTGCTTACAAGAGCTTAAATTTTTTATCTGTACAAGTAATTTTATTATACGAGTATAGTAAATAGTATATTATTTATATTATAAAGTTTTATTCATTATATTTAAGTATAATTGTGCAGGGTAAACAACAAATGGTTCACATTAATGAAAGTTGATTTTTATTCTGAAGCTAGAGAATTGCGAATGCAGACTGAGGCTGTGGGTGCTATTGCAAACCCTTAAATATTTAGGAATACTCCGGTTTATTACAGTCACTGATTTTTGACGCTTCAATATGAAGAGCTGCCGGTTTAAGTCTTCAATAGGTCACCAGAGTTTGAAAACAGCATTGCCTTGAAATGACCTCGTTTAACTAGAAATAAACTTTCTCTCTACTTTGATCTTGTGCGGGATTCATTCTATGCAAATGAAATTGGAGAGTGTGGTTTGTGCGATAATTACGTAATTACTACAATATAATAAATACAATAATTGATAAATATAAATTGACTAAGCGAGTTTTCCGTGAGCAAAGAATGAGAAATATTAGTAAGTACATAAGTCAAAACGTATGTAATATTCAAATCAAAATAAAAATTACAAGAAACACGTTCTATCATCGCACATTACAATTCTGACAATTTCTAATGATGTGCAACACAAATGATTAAAATTTTAGTGCCTTATACTTTTACAGAAAACATGATTTGCTATTTTTAAATGACAAGGTATGCTAAAATTGTAGTAACAATTTAGAACGGATCAAATTTTGTTAACTTAAATTTTAAAATCTGGTATAAATTATAAATGCATGAGCATATAGCTGTATATCAATGGTTGTATCAACATATATCCACAAAACCTCGAAATTTGCATGTCGATACAAATAAAAGTTATGCACATTCAATGCAGTTTGTGGTTTTCATTAACTTTTTTATAAAAGTTAACGTCTACATTGTGGTCGAAAATAGAAGATACTAACATTAGCCTTAATAGCTAATATATTAGCTAATTATCAGCTAATATATCAGCTAATATATCAGCTAATATATTAGCTAATATATCAGCTAATTATATTAGCTGATATAATTAGCATAAATTTTATTATTTAATTATTATTTTAAACTAATTAATTATTTAATTAAAAAATTAATTATTTAATTTAATTATTTAATTATTTTTTATTATTTTATTATTTATTATTTATAATTAACACGAAATAAATGTGTGCTTTGTTGATCGTGCCCGACAAAACTCTAAATTTAATAAATAAGTCAAAATCAGTAATTTTTAATTATAAAATGCATTGTGTATTTTGCTTGTAAAAAATAAAGGCAAAAACCTTATAACATAGCAGTTCCTCCTGATAACTTATAATCCTTATTTTTATATATCGTCTATTATTTATTAGTCAATTCATAACAATTGACTTTTATTTTAAATTTCATTTTTTATTTTAACTCGGTATAACAGTTATTAATTATTATTTATAATTATTTATTAATTAATTTTGATATAGCATTATTTTTTAATCTGTAATATACGTAGATTCAACTGACCTGATATTTAACTATATTTGTGTATTTAAACAGAAAAAAACAGGTCTTTTTAGAACAAATGATAAATCATCAAGCCGACTTAAGTTCAAAGCTACAAGATTTTAGATTTATTAATATTTGCCAAATAAAATTGAATCATAGATTATTAGGTAGCAATAAAATACGAATCTGTATATCTGGGTATGTCTGCATTCTCAATGACAAATTTTTTACGGATTCTTCCAGGAGAATAAGCGAAAAGCTAAAGTTAGCTTTTTAATGTGTGGATGTATATGATAAACAAAGCTGCTAAAACGTTAAAATGACATTTTGGGTAATTTATCTTTTATAACGAATTTTATCTTTTCAGGATACATTAAACTCGTGCATTGTTAATTCAAAAAGACGGAAAAATATCAAAATATGACCTGCTTTCTAACATTAGACTGTTTATAGTCTGTCTTAATGCACATGAATTTTATACGTTCACAAATTAGTACAACGTTTACAAGTAAATGCAGGGGCTTACTAGATGTAAGTGCAATAATTTAATAATAAGTGCAGGAATAGATAAAAAACGTGATAGTGACGAAAAACTAACGATAAGTAAAAATATGGAAATATTTCTGTATGTAAAATACATGTTAGCTTCACTCGACCAGTTAGAAATGTCTGACAAATGGCCAGCAGGAAACGTCTTAACCTGATAAACATTATTTTTAATTAAGTATTAACTTAGTGTACGACAAGCGCTGGACGTCGCAATATCCTGCGTTCGGCTCTTCCGTTTGCATAACAAGAGAGCTAACCAAGAGACTACTAGGAACCTGCCCGTCACGCTATCCACTCTTACCAGACCCAGACTTTGAAAAAGCTACATGCCGATGGAACGCTGAATTTCAGGCAACCATCCCATCGGAGCCACCCTTAAAAAACTAAGGATGCGGGACTATTATGATGAGTGTCATTAAAAGCTTCTCGAGAAAGCAACCAGTCCCGAATCTTGTGTTCGCATCATTGCTACCGCTTCAAAATTGTATGAGACTTTCCTCGAAGCATTACCGATAGCCTCCATTTTCACCCGGCTTAATGACCAATCACTGTCCACTGCAGTTGCACTCTGACTTTGCGTTCAATGTGCTCAACCATATTTGAGAAAAACTCAATTAAGTATTTAAATAGTTGATAATGATCCATCATTGAGAAAAAATATTAGAGCTGGATCAAAGAAAAGCGGATTTTATTTGATATTTCGCTAACTTCTGTTAGTAATTTTCTAAAGATGCGAACAGAGGCTAGTTAAATATCAAATAAAATTTTCTTTCTTTGATCATTATTGTAATTTTCTGAAGATGCTGACAGAAGTTAGCGAAATATCAAATAAAATTGTCCTTCTTTCTTTGATCATTACCCTTAAAATTGCAATTTTCTGAAGATGCTAACAGAATTAGCGAAATATCAAATAAAATTGTCCTTCTTTCTTTGATCATTACCCTTAAAATTGCAATTTTCTGAAGATGCTAACAGAATTAGCGAAATATCAAATAAATTTTTCCAATTTTTTGATCCAGCTCCAATAATTCTTGGTATTAAGTATTCTTGGTAATAAATATAAGAATTATATATAATATAATATAATATTTGCTCGTATCTGTATATTATAAATACATAATTTATGTGAATATATAATATATTATAAATGTGATGCAAATAGAATATATAAATATTATATTAGCTAATATAAGTATATTATAAAGTATATATAAAAGTTATAAGAAAATAAGAAAAGTTATAAGTGTTCAAGTTAATTACAATCAATTCAATTCCAGATCAATCCAGTTTCAGCACTGGTTAAAAAACTTTTGACTAGTTAAAAAATTGTCTTGGTTCTTATAAATACGTACATTGTGAGATAAATAATACACAAGAAGAGTGTACCGTTCCTCAACGATTACTCACCTGTCATGATGATAAGGATCGGAACGAAACAACAATGACCATGTATCCGGTGTCGCAGAACTCGCTTACTAAAGAGGGTGAAATTGACGAGAGCAACCGATGTCCAAAGTACAAACGCATCAACAAACGCAAGCGCTGAGTACATTGCGACAGTTGCGGTGCATGGTATCCCCTCTCTTGTGTCGGGTTGACAAGGTCGCATGCAGAGCTATTGCCAAGATGGATATGTCCCGCATGCCGGGGAGTCTCACAACCACCAGTTGGTGCAGCCGTTAATCTCGATATCGACATTGAGACATATATAACCAAGTGTCGGAGTAGCATCAAGAGTGTACCCAAAATACCCAAAGGAGCTTTAATTCATTTCGCTGATGCTTACGAAAAACTCTAAGAGAAGCGATCGAACAGAGGACACTTAAGAAATTGGGGATACTACTATGTTTTTGGTATTGGAGCCTTCGACGACCCGAATTATCTATAGGTACGAGACAACCCTCTATTACCACAAAGGTAAAGCAACAATTAGCCGACTTCATGGAATTAAGCGGTATACCCAGCTCACCGGCTGAAAGATAGTTCATCAACAACAATATAAAGATTGGTGAACATCATTACAGAAAACGAGTAGCAGCAAAATTCGCTGATGGCGATATCAGAGGAGCTGTACGTGAAATATCCTCTTCGAACAGCCTAGCGATACATAATAAAGAAACCTCGGCAGCTTTGATTGGTCATCATCCACCTGCTCCACCGAATCTATTACTCCCACTATCCCCAGACGATACGATCATCGCAACGTAAGTTGGGCAGGATGCGGCCAGACAGGCAATAAACGAGTTTGGTCCAGGATCATCCGGAGGACTGGGTGGGCTTCGACCGGGACAACTGAATAGATTACTAGCGTAAGAAGTAGGATAAGCCGAAATACGCCTGTCAGCAACGTTAACAAACTTTGTGAACGTTGTTCTTAAAGAAAACGTACCTGAGACAGTTCGAATGATTTTCTACGGAGCTACTTTAGTGGCCTTGAACAAGAAAGGTGGATGAATTCGCCCAATTTCGGTGGGTAATACACTAACCCGCCTCGCTGTAAAGGCTGCAGCCAAACAAGTTAATATTCGACTCGACCAACAGCTGCGTCTAATTCAACTGTGTTTGGCTACGAGAGGAGGCTGAGAAGCAGTAGCCCACATAACACAAAGATATCTGACGGATGTCAACCGACGTAGAGTACTCCTGAAAATCGACATGCGGAACGCTTTAAATTCATCGCAACGAAGTATTAGCCGCCGTCCGCGACCAGTCTTCAGAATTATATCATATGACATGGCAAGCATACGCATAAAAGTCATGCATCTACTACGACGATAAAGTTTTACGATCAGCAAATGGTATTCAACAAGGCGACCCTTTTGGAGCGGCTTTGTTTTCGATGGGGGTCCACGCAATTTCTAAGGAAATCAAAGCAGAATTAAATATGTGGTACTTGGACGACGCCACCATCGGGGGAGACCCTAAAATAGTATCTGACGACCTATCGATTATGATCCAAAAGTTGAGGAGTATTGGACTAGAAATCAACGATGCAAAAAGCGAACTGACAATCTTTGATTATTCATCATCAGTCGACGAGGAGCGGACCAAACAGCTCTTCAGAAAAATCCTGTCTGATATTTTTCTGACCGACAATAAACATTGCACACTTTTGGGGGCTTCGCTCACATCCACACACATTCCTCATATAATCGACGAAAAGACGATGAATCTGAAACTAATGGAATCCCAATTCGTGAGAACAGGCCACGTTACCCGTGGCATACGGCGATTTGGGTATTCGAAAAGCCGCAGACATCGCACTACCAGGTTTCTTGTTTTCCATGCATGTCGTGCGCGAGCTGGCGAACGCCGTTCTTATACGCATTTGCGGACTGGCTCATTACATAGAGTTGTCGACAACCGAGATAGCATGGAAAGTGGTAAGTTGCGGGATTGACCAGCTATCACAAATAAAATAGACAAAATATGTGGGACTTGTCATTAATGGAGATCAGGCTCGCGAATATGAAAACCGAAGCCGATCAGATAAGCAGAGCTCGTTTAATGTCGGCATCATGCAAGGAGAGTGGAATATGGTTACACGCTATACCCATATCTTCATTGGGCATATAACTCGACCCTGAAACCCTCCGAATCGCCTTGGCCTTAAGAGTGGGTTCATCAGTGTGTCAATCCCACACATGCATATGTAATAGATTGATCGACACAATGGGCCATCGCGGACTGTCCTGCGGATACAAAATCCGTAGACATTCCAGACACGCAGGACTGAACAGCGTAGTTAAGCGTCATTTGCAACGTGCGGGCTTGCCAGCCATTCTCGAGCCTTTGGGTCTGAACAGGGGAGATGGAAAATGCCCCGACGGCATCACTACCTTTCTATTCAAGAACGTACGAAGTTTATGCTGGGATTAAATTTGTGTCGACACATCTTCCGAAACCAACGTACACTCGTCAGCAACTGAGTCAGGGAGAGCCGCCAAAAACACAGAGGAAGCAAAACGGCTTAAGTACAAAAGCCTATCAAAAGCCCCGTCAACCTAACATATCTCCTTCCCCTGCATCTTTTGTATCATCAATTATCCCTATAGTTCACAATCTTACTTTCTTTAGATTTCATTTCGATGATCACCTTTCCCTTAAACACTATGTCCGTGACAAGGTCCGCTCGTCTAACTTAATTCTCTGTGACATTCGCCGTATCCGTCCCCTTATCGACTTCAGTTCTTGTATGTCTCTTCTTTGATCGCTTCTCTTCCTTAAAATCGATTATTGACTCAGCCTTTTCGCCAATTCTCTAAAATCCATCATCTTACCCCTACAACGCATCATCAACTCCGCCGTTCGAGTGCTCATACAGCTCCGTCGATTCGACCACACATCCACATATTTTGTCCAACTCTCCTTGCCCACCAGCCACATACGCATCACAATCCACCTTCTTCTCGTAACTTTTCGTCTCTACGCTGTCGGCTTTCCCTCGTTCACCAACCTCCCTTTCTTAGACGACACTAACCCCACCTCTCTATCGCTGCCTTCATGTCATACCATCTGACTTCACGTTCCTAATTACTATAACAACTACGGTCTCTTATTCTTTTTCGTCGCAACCCCATCGCCTGGAATTAGATCCGTCTCGACGTCCGCCGCGCTCCCTCCGTTATCACATTCAAATACTTCCTCTGTTCCCACCTTCTCAACACATGATTTAGACTTTTTATTCGTGATCATGTAAGCACGCGCCGGCACGCATTTGACACGTAAAGTCTATTTTTATAGGTTAAGATAGGAGCGAGGATTGCACGATAAACTGAAAGCTTCGCCTGAATACTCAAGTCCCGCTTCACCACGACAGACCTGTACAAGGAACGCATTGGTGCTTTAGCAAAACAGATCCGCTTCTCAATCTCTCTGATGTTTCTGCCGTCCCTCGAGAACAATATTCCAAGATACTTAATGTCCTTTACCTCAGGAGGAAACTTTTCTCCAATCCGAGTTGACATTGACAGTTTTTTTGTAAGAATTTAAAGTAAAAAATATAAAAAATAACAAAAAACTTTGACAGTTTTAAAGCAATTAAATTAATTAAATTAAAAATAAATACACACAAAGCTAGAAGAAACTTTAAAGTAAAATGTAGTAACACAATTGAACAATTTTGTTAATTTTAATGTTTTATCACAGATGGTGTTCACGCAGCTCATGCAGCTTTATCACAGATAGTGATCATAAAGTTTCAACCAATGTGTTCTGTATTCTCATACATTAATGGACAATGGGTCAAATATGAATATATTTCTATGTACATTCAGAAAAACTACATTCACATACATAAAAACTGATGACTTCCACACAAAAGTGGTGACATTAACCAATACTATTAAGGACATATGTCATTAATTATAACATTCGTTATCGAATTCGTCCATTACATCCATCAAACGAAAACTCTTTAAGTATTCGAAAACGAAAAGTCTAATATCAAGTTTATCTAGTCAAATGAAAAGATCTTAAAAATACGCTCACTGTTTATGAGTTTCAAACAAATAGCACGTTTCGTACCGAGAACGAATTTCTAACGTTTAGGAAGATTTGAGGATTCTAGCTCTGAGCCCATGAGCTAGAACTTTTATTGATGATTTAACCCAAATTTGTTTCAATATTTTTCTCTCACAATACTCTTTTATGAGATGTATTTAAACTCTATCGTATTTTACCTGTAAGTAACGGAAAAACGAGTTTAACTATTATTTATTAAATGGATATGCCATATTTTCACAAATAATAAAATTAGTATGCCCATTTATTTGTTAGAAACGGGAAAGTAGATTTATTTCTAAAAGGTAGTATTTAGCTATATTTTAGAAATAATTGATTTCGATGGATGAATAAATGAATCAATACATGATTTCGATGATCACCTTTTCCTTAAACCCTTCGTCCGCGACAAGGTCCGCTCGTCTAACTTAATTCACCGTGACATCCGCGGTATCCGCTCCCTTATCTACTTCCGTTCCTGTATGTCTCTTTTTTCATCGCTTTTTTCCTAAAATCGATTACTGCCTCAGCCTTTTCGCCAATTCTCCAAAATCCATCACCCTACCCTTCAACGCATCGTCAACTCCACCGTTCGAGTGCTCATACGTCTTCGTCGCTCTGACCACACATCCAAATATCTTGCTCAACTCTCCTGGCCTACCATCTAAATCTGCATTAAACTCCACCTTCTTCTCGTAACTGTTCGTATCATTGCTGTCGGATTCCCATCGTTCATCCACCGTCCTTTCTTAGACGACACTCGCCCCACCTCTCTCTATCACTGCGTTCCCGTAATTCCATCTTACTCTATTTTCCCAATTACTCAAACAACTATGGTCTCCGATCCTTCCTCGTCGCCATCCCACTCACCTGGAGTCAGTTCCCACTCGACATCCGCCGCGCTCCCTCCTTTATTGCATTCAAATGCTGCTTCCGTACCGACCTCCTCGAAACATTATTTAGATCTTTTAAATTTTTTGTTGTGGTGGTCATGTAAGCGTGCGCCGACACGCATTTGCCAAGTAAAAAATAAATAAGTGATTCTTTTAACATAAAAAGGTTAAATAGAAAAAACAGGGATAACAAAAATTTAAGTCATCTTCGTACTTCATAACATCTTCTTCTTGAAGTCTTCTCCCAATTCTTTTAGCCTTTGCTCTGGGGGACGTCCTCTCGAAAAGAAGACTAATCCCAGGATAGCCCAAGTGACCCAAAGGCGCACCTGGGTTTTCCCTTTTCAATTACAGATGCTGGGCCCGTTTCAGGGCCCACCTAGCTTTCTTCAGGATACGTTTAAGTCTGTCCAGGTCAGCTTTCGCCGACCAGTTCACCGTAACGGTGAACCCCAGTTATTTTACTTGACTTGTGAAGAGGGGAGTGGTTCAGAGGCAAATATGGAGGAGAGCGCAGAGAGTGCTAGTCTCTTAAGTTTTTTCTTTGTTGCAGGGGAGCCATGAAAGACTACTACCTGCGATTTTGTAGAGTTTAAATAAGATTGGATAAAGATAGCTGGTCTTTTAATCTTGAAAATAAACGGCTGAAGTCAGAGACTACGTCGTTACACCTGCGTCCAGTGAACAGGGCTGTGGTGACATCAGCATACACCACTAGACGTTGCTAGCGTTTAAATATTTTGAATAGCTTAAAGGAAGCAGCAAGATACAAGATTGGAGAATGTGGGGAACATTTAGGGACTCCCGTAATAGGGTAGAACTGACGCGCATCAGGGTCGTCTTTATAATAATACCGCTTGGTGTAGAGTAGGACAAAAAATAAATCGTTTTCAGCTGTTGACATACAATGCCTGGATTTTTACAAGACATTTGATAGAGCTCAGTATGGAACTCAATATAAGTTTATGTCATTAAGGTGTGCCTGTTGAAATATGTAACTAGGTTAAATCGTTTCTTGTGAATTTAAGTTCCGAGTTCGATAGTATTTTATTTTGTTGTAACAGATCTCGTTTTAGGAAATATGCAAAGATACTATGCTAGGATCGGTGTTTTTTATTCTTCTGTGATTATATAAATTGAAGTATCAAATTTTAGCCCTTGCTGAAGACGTAACGATCTGGTCTTCGGCATTTAATCCTAATAGTTATGAATAGTTGCAATATGACATGCAGCGATTATATTGCACCGTACACCAAAATGAAGTGTTGTATTGTGATCATCATAATCTTAAAATATAACCAAATGCGCGTGGATCATGATTGGTACTTTAACTTCATACATAAGGTAGATGGTCAGTCGATCAAAAGAATTTTCAGATATGCTTACTCAAGGTTCGTTAAAAATTTGTACAAATATTCACACAGGCTTACAGTGGCCGATGTGATTAGATGTTTGCTTGAAAGTCCACTAAAAGATAATACTCAAAAAATAAAAGTAAGTTTAACCAAAAACACAGTTAGGGATTAGGAATTTGAAGAGAAGACTCTTTAAAGAGGTAAAATAAATAGATCTTCGAATGTGGAGCATGTAAAGAGTTATAACCTAGATTGCAGTAATAGAGTAAATTGATAACTCGAATTTGAGGAGTATTTGTGGGCCTAAGAAAGAGAGATTCAAGGGAGTGCAACGATAAAAAATAGTCGGGAAACATTGAGAGAAGAGTATAAATAATGAGTATTATTTACTGCCTTCGTCGTTTTGACCATATATCATTCACATCTGTAAACTCTAATGTCTTCTGTCCCAATATACTCTTCAAATTTTAGTCATCGATTTTATTTCATTGCCTTTGGCTTTTTAACAATTTACCTACCGCACATTCGTATATTTACTTACTTCACAACTTTAAACGTATTTTCATTCCTAATTCCCAACTGATTTTTGATAGAAATTAATTATTTATGCATTTTTGTATTAATTTTTAGTGCCCCTGCAAGCGGGCATTTTATCGCATCACCCACTGTAAAATAAGTTATTGAAAAAATATTAAATGATTAGCTGCTGTCAACCTTATGGTTATATTGGTAAATTCACAGAGCCTTCTCAATAAAATTAGCGAGTGGAATATCTTGTCTCATGTTTTAAAGCAGATTTGTTTGCACCTTGGAAATTTTGGCTAAATGATTATCTAGATAAGATGTTCCCAATCGTTTCCATGTATCGCACCCTTACAAACGTAAAAGCTATGTCAAATAAGAATGCCCACGTATAAAAAGATTGTCGGCATATAAAAATATATACACAAACGTAAAAGCCATATAACGATTGGGAATACATCCTTTCACATCTTTATCTCCACAAGCACGTCTCGACCACGATGACAAATCTTATCAATCTAATCCTTCCTAGCCCCCTCTCCTAAAAATCGATTTCAAGCATCGCTCTCACGCGTCCTTTGTCCTCTCTCAACGATTCAAACTCATCTCATCTTCAGCCACTCGCATTTTCCCAAATCGAACCCCCTCCGAAATCGCTCAACTCTCATCTGCCCGCATAGAAAAACGCCCTCGCGAGGAAAACGGCGAAACATCTATCTTCATCCGAAACATCGATGGAAATTTTCAAGTAGTCCACACCAGCCCAAAAATTCGATGGCGCTCCATCTCTCCTATGTGTCTTCTACACTAGCCCCTATCACCACCACACACGGTTTCCGCCTCGGCCTCTTCAACACTAGATCTATTCTCAATAAATCCGATCTCATCTTCAACCTATTCATCAACCAATCCATCGATCTCTTCTGCCTCACCGAATCCTGGCACTCCGATTCTGACGATCTCTCCATTCACCGTTTACTCACTGCCGGTTGCTCACTAGTCGAGTCCGCTCGCCCTTTCAGCTCATTCCTTTCTAAATTCTGTAATAATGGCGGAATTGTCGCATTCGCTCGTCACGCCGCGTCTATTCCCAAAATCTCTTCCCCTTTCAGTCCTTGCTCTTTTGAACTGCTCACTTGTCGTTCTTCTAACCCGATAAGGCTATATCTCGCCATTGTATACCGTCCTGGTTTATCTGCTCCTTCCTCCTTATTTTTTATCGATCTTGCTGACCTTCCGCCCAACTGTTCTTTGTCCTCAATCCCTTCAATCGTTCTTGGCGACCAACATCTGCCCCGACCGCCCCTCTTCCACCGAGTCCATTCAGTTCATCAACATTCTATCCAACTATAACTATAAAATCATCTCCACTGTCCCCACACATATCCTTGGCGGGGCACTCGACATCATCGATGTCACCGATCATTTTGCTGCATACACCTCACCGTCCATCTTCGATCTTGGTCTATCCGATCACTTTCTCGTCACCTTTAATCTCACTCACAACCACACCCTCCTCACACACCTACAATCCTACGTCGCCCTAGGAGAAATCTTGACCTATCCCTTCTCCGCTCTGCCTTACTCAAATCGTCTCTATCCAATCCCACAATAACATATTACTCTCCTCACGATCTCTCCTTTCTTTTCGACTCAGTACTCACATCCACTCTCGATCTCCTCTTGCCCTTCAAGCCTCACCCACACCGTCGCTTGCACCGTGCCCCATGGCTTAACATTCAATGCCTACTCTCACAGCGTCGACTCCGTCATGATTTTCGAGTCTATCACCGCTCTCTCAGACGTGATTTCCGCTGGATCACTCAGTCTTTCCGTGATTCCTATCTTGCTCTTCGCCGGTCCCATCTCTATCTACTACGTACCAAATGCAACTCCTTCTGGCAGCATAAAATCATCACGTTATTCAACTCTAAGACTCTCTGGCATACTTTAAACTCAATCCTTGCTCGCTCCTCTTCGCCTTGCAATATCAATCCCCATGATTATTCGTCATTTCTCCAGACCAAAGTATCCACGTTGCTCTCTCACACCCCGGTATTCATCAAATCCCACTCTGTCCCGTCTAGCCACACCTAACGAAGTCTCACCTAACAAAGTCTCATCTGTCCTCATGTCCTTGCCCACCAAAATTTCACCTACCGATCCCCCGCCTACCCACATACTTAAATCCATATGCTCATCGATATTCCCTTTTCTCACAACCTTGTTTAACTCGTCCATCCGCAGTCGTATCTTCCCTTCGTTTCCCTGGAAATCCATAATCGTTCGTCCCCTCCTTAAGAAACAATCGCTCGACCACTCCCTTCCTTCTAGCTATTGCCCACTTCACTACTCCCTATTCTTTCTAAGCTTTTAGAACGCCTCATCTTAATACAGATCAACGCTTATATCTCTTCATCCAATCTGTACCCTCCTTTCCAATCCGCTTTCCGCTCTAATCACTCCACAGAAATCACATGCATGAAAGTTTACAACGACTTACTCATTTATCGAGACAAGGCTCTATATAGTGTTCTCATCGCCCTCGACCTCTCCTCCGCCTTCGACATTGTCGACCACTCCGTCCTCTTTATCGCCTTCGTTATGATTACGGCTTTTCTTCTTCCTCCGTAGCATGGTTTGTCTCATATCTATCCGACCGTTCCTTTCGCGTCTGTTCAAATTCATCATCCTCCCCTCCCATCCCTATCTTTTGCGGGGTCTCAAAAGGTTTAGTCCTAGGTCTCCTGCTTTTCTCTCTTTTGCTTGGCGATCTTTCTCCGTTTATCAAACCTTTCTCCTTTAACGTAATGCAATACGCCGATGACAACCTCATCTATGCTCATGCCCCCGCACATCGCATACACGATATCGGCATTTTTGCCTCCAAGTGTCTTTCTTCTATCTACGAACGTATCTCCAATCTCCATATCGTTCTAAACCCCGACAAGCCTAAAATAATGTGGATCCTCCCCCGTACCAAACATATCGCCTCCCACTGTATCTTTTGTCTCATCGATCCTTCACATAGTCCACAATCTCACTTTCTTAGGCTTCCATTTCGATGATCACATTTCCCTTAAACCCTTGATCCGCGACAAAGTCCGCTCGTCTAACTTAATTCTTCATGACATCCGCCGTATCCGCTCCCTTATCGACTTCCGTTCATGTATGTATCTACTTTCGTCGCTTATTTTCCCTAAAATAGATTACTGCCTTAGCCTTTTCGCCAATTCTCCAAAATCCATCATCCTACAACTACAACGCATAATCAACTCCGCCGTTCGAGTGCCCTTTCGTCTCCGTCGCTTCGACCACATATCCACATATCTTGTCCAACTCTCCAGGCCCACCATCCACATCCGCATCAAACTCCGCCTTCTCGTAACTTTTCGTCTCATCGCTGTCGGCTCCCCATCGTTCATCAACCTTCCTTTCTTAGACGACATTCGCCCCACCTCGCTATCGCTGCGTTCCCGTCATACCCTCTTTACGTTCCGAATTACTCCAACAACAACGGTCTTCAATCCTCCATCGTCGCCGCCCACTCGCCTGGAATCAACTTCCTCTCGACGTCCGCCGCGCTCCCTGCTTTATCACATTCAAACACCTTCTCCGTTCACACCTTCTCGACACATGATTTAAATTTTTGTTTTGTTTTGGTCATGTAAGCGTGCGCTGGCTCGCATTTTTGCCACGTTTAAATAAATCTTTTTTTAAATTGTTACTAAATATGAGCTACAAATCAGCAAAAATGAATAAAAATGAATGCTTAACTGTAATCGTTAAACACTTAATTTTTTATTCACTTCCTTTATATCCATTTATCACCATTTTGTTCAACTCATATATCTGTAGCGGCACTTTTCCGGTGAACTGGAAATTTGCCATCGTACGTCTTCTCCTAGAAACTCGTATCTTGATTCTTCGCTTCCGGCTCAATACCGACTAATTTTTCTTCCTCCAACTTTATCTAAGTTCCTTAAGCGTATTGTCTTAAATCAAATCAGCCTGCACGTTCTTTCTTCGAATTTATACACTCCTATTCAATGTGCCTTCCTTCGAATCAATCCAATGAACGTACCTGTGATAAGTTTGAGATGTTATTGATCCATCTCAAGCTTATTGTGGTCAGTTTTTTCTCCAGAGGTAAATTATCCTCAATGTCCTCTGGCACTAATCGTATATCCGCTAAATGTAGCGAGATTTCATTTACATCAATTTTTACATCTCACAAATGTTCATCATTTGTTGATGGACAAGTATGATGATCACTATTTGCTGAGCTAAATATTTCGTTAATTGTATAATTTGCCCCTAAAACACTCATCCAATTGGTCTTATACTATCCTATCACATCATTTGCAGCTCGTCACATTCTAGAATATAGTTATTAAACGTACGTACTACCCTAGTTCGTTTGGGGACTATATATATACCGATGAAGCGCAACCACTACATAAACAAGATAGATGTTTTAAATTCGGTATCGACTACCGCTTGACAATTATAACCATCAACAGTCATTGAAATCGTAGGAAATTGCGCTCTTTTCGTCGAACGATCTACTGCGCTTTTTAATAAATCGCCCAAAATTTGTTTTTTTGACACACCATATCTCTTAGGATGCGAGAATGGTTCGATGCGCTCGACAATTCTTTGCTACATGACCAATTCGACCACATGCGTAGCCATTTTTATTCGTATACATATAAGTACCAGTACCATGGTCTAAAAATCCTGCTAAACCAACATAAGTTTCTCCACCGAGGTTACCTGCCAATATCACCAGCGATTTTTCAATTAAGGTTTGTAGTGTAGTTTGTGTAAAATTAATATTAATTTCAATAATTTGTCGCACTTGAGCAGGTAACCAAGGTATTCCGATCACTTTCTCGTCACCCTTGATCTCACTCACAACCACACTCCTTCTCACACACCTACAATTCTACGTTGCCATTGGAGAAATCTTGACCTCTCCCTTCTCCGCTCTGCCTTACTTAAAGCCATTAGGAAATGAATTATTAGGTATTGACAAAATAACCTGAGAAACTTCATCAAACGAAACATGAAGAAGGTGGAGTAGCTCCGGGGGAATATTTAAGAAGAAGAGTGGTACAAGGGGGCTATGGGTAGTAGGGAAAGTAAATTAGATAGCTTAGATTGTAAATAAGAAAATTCATCAAGATTTACGTTACAAAGAGTAAATGATTGTGAATGAATTGAGCTTAAGATTTTCCAATGAGATTTGGAGTGGGAAGATGACTCGAGTTGATTTCGCCAAAAGAGAGTACGTTTAATACGCATTAGAAATAGATGGAAACGGCAGAGAGAGAAAGTTAGGAAGCGCGGATATTTAGAGTGAGTTGGGCGAACGTTTAATAAAGCTTTTAAATACACGAAAATAGTGACAAAGTCGACGCTTAGAAAGATTACAGTCGGAATCGAACCAGAAAGCATAGGGCAAAGCTGAAAACGTCGGGTCGACTAGGCTGAATGTGATTGAGGATAGTCGTAAGTTCAGAATCAAACAGAATGCAGAGATCATCAGAATGCAGAGAGATAGTTAAGTGGAAGTAAAAAGAGTGAAGAATTGAGTAAGGATGCGCAGAGAATATGGATATCCCAATTATAATACATCAATTGGTCCCCGCAAGTAGGCCGTTGCAAGTTTATATGCTTTTCAATCATTTAACTAACTACGGCCTCCGATCTTTCATTGTCGCTGCTCCTCTCGCCTGGATATTTTTATCAGCTGATGTTCGTTCTTCCACGTCGTTTCCACTTTTCAAACGACGTCTCAGTTCATGTACAATGAATCCTCTTTATACATCTTCAACAAACCATTCAACTTTGCCGTTCGCTCCTTCATGTGCCTCTAATTTTTCGAAGCGTATCCACTCATCTCCCTCATCTTGTATATGTGTCTTCACTTTTTTTTCTTATTAGTTTTTTATTATTTCTCACGTGTCCTTTTAAGGATGCATTTGGCACTAAATAAATTATCCCTTTTCCTTTATATAGTATTTGTTTAATCGCCAAATCCAGAGATGTGCTTAACTTTGAAACATGATGCGTGTTACTATCGGTGTTTTATTATTGAGTATGTGAATATAATTTTTAAATAATAAGTATTTTGATTATGATAAAGCAGAATCAATGGATTTAACATTTATAGATAATGCTAATCGAAATTAACAATATCTTAATATCCGGTATTTTGTTATCATCCTCTACCGATCCAAAAAATTGCGATATAAAATGCTGAACTTGTACATTAAGAGAGAGTTAAAATAAACCTGGTCAAGGCCAAATGACACTGGTATTACCAGGCAATGATCACTAAAATACAAATGAATACCTCATAATTAAAGTATGTAATCTTAAAAATTGTCGTCTTCAATAAATGTCAGTCACCATGCGAATATCGATTTTTGTTTCTAATATAGCCAATATCTTGTCTTCTCCACACGTCAACTAAAATACGATATATATTGCCGAAACAGTTAAAGTGTAATTCTATGCGGCAATAAATCAGAGCTGTATGTTTGTTAATTGACCTTTTTTATTTTGAATTTTGGTCCAAACAGAAATATAAGAATTTATGTAAATAGTTGTAAATACTTGTAAACTGTTCTTTGTTAACTTAATTGATTTAGACGTAACTTCTTATAAATATATAAAAGAGATATCCCCTAAGCGATTAAAAACACGCACATTTTACTTAATCAGACTATTACTAAATGACCATCGATATCGTAAATGGTTGTTTGCTGTCGATTTTTCGACACTATTAATCATTTTTGATTTTATTAATGATATTTCCCCTCCAAATAAAAACTTTTAATTTTTAAAATATATCAAAATACTTTTTATCTAATTTAATAATTTAACCATCTTTGTAAGATATCGATTAAAATTATCATCTACTACTAATGCATTTAAATCTAATACGTTACCTGTTCATAACTGTTTGTTATACTTTCCGTTAGGTACCATGGCAAAATATTTCGGCAATATTAAATGTAAACTAAATCGTAATCTCATTTATTATAAAAATGGAAATTTTAATCAACTAAGCCAATTTTTAAAAATTTCTGAATTACTGTAAATAACTAAAAATATATTTTTGGTTTTTTAAAGGTTTTTTAAATCCTTTAAATTTTTACGATCAGAAAACTTTTTCGATCATATTCAGAGTGAATACGATCACTGTGATTGGAAAATACGACGAAGTCTCATCTTGAATTAAATAGGTTTTTTAAAGGTTTTTAAAGTGTAACTAACTATTGGTTTTACTTTTCTGTTGGGTACCATGGCAAAATATTTTGGCAATATTAAATTTATCAAAACTAAATCGTAATCCCATACTATACGCATTTTCACCTGTTACTTATCTGAGAAGTCATTTAATATCGACGAAAATATTGAAAAACCTACTTTCTATTTAAATGTTCGTGTATGACATTAAATGAACTAAAAGTATTTTGGAATTGCAGTTGATTTTGTAGTGGATCGAATAGATAAATTTTTAGGAATATGCCAGTACCACTTGTAAAAAATAATTAATTTAAATTATTTAATAAACAAATTTTGTATATTTTTTAAATTTATAGTGTTCAACTTTTTTAAACTATAATGTTAAAATTCGTTCATCGAAAGATATGTCCAAAAATTAATAAAATATTAGCAATTTAAAGTTAATGTTAATAAATTTATTTCGGTTGTATTTTTTAATTTTTTAACTTCTGAATGGCGATTTATATAAATCTTTAAATTGGAATCTATCACAAATAGTTTTTAATAATTTAATTTTAATTAACATTTTAAGATTTTTAATATAAATTTGTGATTTATAAAAAAAATATAATTTATATTAAAATAATCAAATAATTTATAACTAATAAATTATTAATAAAAATAATATTTAAATTTAAAATGGATAAATCAAATCAGCTAACTGAGTATACGTATGTAATATTATTATAAAATAAACAAAACATAATAATGCTAAATCAAAATTTAATAATTAAATAATAAAATTAATAATTGTTTTTAGATTTTCTATAATTTAAATCAAGTTAAAAAAATGAAATTTAAAATAAACGTCATTTTTATGAATTGACTAATAAAAAACAGACGTTGTATCAGAATAAAAACTAGAGATCATCAGGTGGAACTGCTATGCTATCGGGTATTTTACGGTATTTCCTTGCACTTTGATGTTTAGCAATTGTACTTTAACGTGGATGATAATCTGAAACTGACAAGAATAATCTGGAATTTATATTTTTATCACTTAGATTTTTTTCAGCCACTTAGATTTTTTATAATGCATCAATTAGTTCGCGTAAATGGGTCGAGACAAGTTAATGTGGTTATCAAGTTTTAATTTAATTTTTAGGTTATTATAATAACAATAACATTATATAAAAAAAGTCATTTACTACTAAGATTAATGATCATTACTAAAATTGACTTGTGGATGTTTAACTTGACTGTATGGATAATTAAATATAATTTTAATTAATTTCCGCTCTATTTCAGAAATGCGTCATTAATTTTGATATTTTACTTGGATAACAGATTTTTAAAGCTGTATTTTTTCTCATTCAAATATGAAACGTTCAAAGATTTGACTATTTGGTTTTAATTTACATTAGCGTTTTCTGGTAGATTTCTAAATGCTAATATATAAAATAGTACCCAGTTACTAAAAAATTTTAATGTCATTTATAAAAAGTCGTTTCCTATTAAGAGGAATGATTTTTCAAATGTTGGGATATTTCAGTGATTACGTATCCCGGAATTTCGGGATTTTTAAGGGATTCCGGGAAACGTAATTATTTTTCACGTTATCTCTACTCTAAAAATTTCTGTGTAAACGAGAGAACACTTTTTTAACATATCGAAGCAAAAGTTATTATCTTTATATGATATATTTACGAGCAAGCGTGAATTAACTTTCTAGATGAATTCAAATGGCAGTGTTAATAAAGAGTTACATATGTTTCCATTTGGTATAGAATGTGAGAATGGAAAAGAAATTGATATTGAAACCTATTTTAAACCAACAATTCGTAAAGATAATAAGACCGGTTAATTTCCAAACTTAAAAGTGATTGTTATGAATGACAACATAATTGTATTTAAATGTAGATACGATAACCGGGTCGTTTCGTGGTCGATCGTTAAATGGTCTTGAAGTTCATTTGCCTCCAGGATATGTAGGTATGGAAATTGGTTTAAGTGGACGGTTAACTATCACTTTATATAATATACTAAATATGATATATAATATTATATATTATAATTAATATTATAATTAATATTATAATATTAATTATAATAAACTTTAATTACATTAAACTAGCGTTATATATTTATGAATAATATTAAATAATTTTTATATAGCCGACAAATAATATACTGTACACATAATGATAAAATAATGTGTTTTATACAAATAAGAATGGAATGTTGCTAACCTTGCTAATATCGCCCAGTTAACTTCATTTACTCGAATATCTAAACATTAACTTCTCATTATGAATCAAGTTTGAACTAGCTAAAATTAAACACAATATCCGATGAATATGATAGTGTGCCGGATACTTTACTTATACCATATTATTATATTTTAGAATGTTATGTTCGCGCATTATACTTTGTTTATTGCGTCTTGTCGTTATTATGTCATTAATGAAATAATGAAAATACTTGAAATGATCAGAAATCAAAAATATGAGTCAGGCAATTGCAATTGATAATCTTTCAAGCTCTTATAAGTCAGAGTGATAAGTCACCTATAAATATATTCTTATCGCGTATTAAACTTTGTTCTTTGTAATATCTTCTAATATGTTAATGGCATTCTAATACATTTATTACCTTTTTGTAATATCTTTTTTACCGTTACTTTTTTAAACTTTTGAGCGAAAATTTTTTATGGATTGATAATAAATAATTTGCTTTGTATTAGAATAAGATATACTTGATAATCAAATTTCATCAGAGGGAATACGTCATATGCATGTATTTGTCCCGCTGCTATGATGGGTTAACAATAGGGACCGAAATCTGATAATATAACAGTTTCCCCTGATGATCTCTAATCTTTATTCTTATCCATCGTCTACCATTTATTAGTCAATTTATAAAAATTAGCTTTTATTTTAAATTTCAATTTTAACTTGATATAAAAATAAATTGTTTCAAATCTTATATAATTATTTATTATTTATCTTTATTTTATTACCTTTATCTTTTATTGATGTTTATTAAATAATATACTTTGTAATAGAATAAGATACAAAAGATTATCAAATTTTATCAACAGAAATATGTCATTAGTATGTATTGGCCTCGCTGCCATGTTTAGTTGAATGACAATATAATTGACTTTAAATGTAGATACGATAACCGGGTCGTTCCGTGGTCGATCGTTAAATGGCCATGAAGTTCATTTGCCTTCAGGGTATGGGCTGAAGTGAACGATTAAAATAAAATTTACAATAAAATTGTATTTGAGTCTAGATACAATAGCTAAAATAAAAATAAATAATTAATATCATTTAATAATATTAAATAATTTTTACATATCCGACAAATAATACACTGTACACATCAACAAAGATTAAATGACCAATCATAAATGTGTTAATTATTAGACTTGTTCGAACTTATGTTCGTACTTGTTCGTACTTATTAGACTTAATTGTAATTATTAAAATGTTCGTACTCCATACAACAACTTACTAGATAATATTACAGGTCTCTATATTGCCTATATTTACTACAAAAAATATTTATACTGACATTTTGAGAGACAATATGATACGACAAATATATTTCGTAACTTAGCAGTTCCTCCTGATGAACTCCATTTCTTATTCGAATACATCCTATATCATTTATGAGTCAATTCATAAAAATTAATTTTTATTTTAAGATTATAATAAACATGATCGTTATAAATATTAATTGTATAAAATCTTAAATAATTATTTATTATTTATAATAATTTTTTATTATTTATTTTTATTTTAAATATAATTTCTATAAAATCTTAAATAATTATTTATTATTTATTTTTATTTTTATTTATATAGTATAAAATACGTAGACTCAGTTATCTGATATGATTTGTTCTACTGTCAGATCAATATGACAGGATATAAGCACTTTGATAAGATTTTCATGACTTATAAGGTCGAGTGATCTACTGAAGTCAGTAAATGTACAATCATCTGCTATTCCATTAGATACTTCATTAACCCATGCTTCTCTAGCACAAAGTAAATTAGATAAGCACGATCTTCCAATAGTGAATCTATGCTGACGTGGGTCTAGTTGGTTCGACTAGCACAACAAGTTATCTCTACATATTTATAGATAATGCGTTCAAAAATTTTTACTAACAACACTAGTTAGCTCACGGGTCTATACTTTTCAGGATTGTGCATATCACCTTTTTAAACAATTCGGTGAATACCGAATTCAGGATGAACCTTAAGCTATAAAGTTATATAATTCATATAATTTATATAAATTGTATAAAATCTAATATTATTATTTATTATTTATCTTTATTTTTATTTATATATCGTATAAAATACGTAGACTGTTATCTGATCTGGCACTAATTTTATTCGTACAGTAATATTATTCGTATATTCCTTCATACTTCACATAAGTTTCCGGATGTGTTTGTACAGACCGTAATGTGGTTACTGTATTGAAGATTGTATTAAACAAATGATGTTTAAATGATCTTTATCCTTATGATAAAGATTTGTATATATAATAAAGAGCTATCACGAATCTCGAAAAAGAGCTAAATACGAGGAGAGAGTGCAACAACTTGAACGAGGTTCTTTCATCCCCTTCATCCTCGCGTGCAATGGCGGCCTTGGAGATGGCGCTCGGGCTGTACTACAAAGGATCGCATCTAGACAATCTGCAAAACGTGCGAACTGCACTTACACACAGTGTATCAACCGTATGAAAAGTGAGATCACTCCAGCTCTGTGTCTATATATATTATTCGTATATTCCTTCATACTTCACATAAGTTTCCGGATGTGTTTGTACAGACCGTAATGTGGTTACTGTATTGAAGATTGTATTAAACAAATGATGTTTAAATGATCTTTATGATAAAGATTTATTATTTTATAATAATAAATTATATTATTACAAGGTTCCTTCATTCCCTTTATCCTCGCGTGCAATAGCGGCCTTGGAGATGGCGCTCGGGCTGAACTACAAAGGATCGCATCTAGACAATCTGCAAAAAGTGTGAACTGCACTTACAGTGTATCAACCGTATGAAAAGTGAGATCACTTCAGCTCTGTGTCGGGCCGCGTCGATGTGCATCTGAGGTTATCGTTCCTCCCTCGGTAAAGCCGTCTATATTTGACGAGAAGATACATCCTTCGCAACAGTGGTATTCTCTATTTCGATAGCTCCTGCTATCATCATCAGGATTACAAAAGAAAACATTTTTTTGTAATCCTGATGATGATAGTGGTATCCTCTATTGACGGTGACGGGGGCTCAACGCTACCTGGTAGTTTAAAAAATACTGACGAACACTAACTTGTATCGGTGAATTCGTAATCTTGTTGACAAACAATGTTTTGATGTGTTTGACGGGCCCATTTGCGGGAACTCTTTGAATGTTCGTAACCAATTTTTTTATTTAATTATTAAAAATTAAAAAAAATATTCGAACAAATATATATATAATATTATAATAATATTATATTTATTATTATTTAGTATTATCATTATTAATGTTAAACAAATGATGTTTGCAGTAGTATTCCTTATAATAAAAGTTTAATAACGTTTTAAATTCTGAATTGAAACTTATAACGAAATTTATTAATTTTGTTATATTTTGTTGGCTTCTAAAATAGATTGTTTTTATCGCGATCACCAGCTAATTACAATTTTTATCACAAACTTTATGTTTTATCAAATTTATATTATTATTTTGATTATTATTTTGAATCAGTTATCTTGTCAAAATCCCATCCTTTATTAGGACAACCGATTCTATCATTTTCGTCTCAGTTTGTGGCGAAATATTCCTTTCAGTAGCATTTAGTTGATTTAGTTCACGTTTATACGAAATGACACTAATTTAAAATATCAAAGAATTAAATTTCAGTGGGTAGTATTATCTGACGGTTTTGTTTCCTTATGGTCGTTAGTTTCAAGGGTATACTTTTATGTAAAATATTTCACTTATCTTTAACTTTCACTTATCTTTCACTTATCTTTCACTTATATTTTGGAATGTGAAACCTGAGAAATAGTTTGGAAATCATGCTTTTTTGAAATTTTCAACTTTATCTCTTTTGATCTCATGTATTTTTATTTTCTACTATTATTCAGGCTACTTGAATATTTAGGCGTTTTCATACTTTTTTAAGTTATAGCAATTATTTATAATTATTTATTACCTAATTATTAAATATTTATTTATTGATTTAGCATTATTATTTTTATTTATTTCTATTTATTTACTTTTTATTTTATAAATATATTCAATACGTAGACTCAGGTAGCTAACTTGATTTGTTAACACCGGTATTACAAGCAAGCTTTCTGAGGATATCGATCGATGCAAATCAATCAGAACCTTCATTACCAACAAACTCATTTGACAGGGTGTCAAATACATCTTTAAAGGTTGATTAAATGCTTTTTACGGACGACTTATTGGATTTTCTCAAGAGAGAGTGAGACCATTCCGCTTGAATTACGTTACCAAACAATTAAGTCAGACGCGGAAGAACAACGATAATAGTACCAAGTCCCGTTTCGTCATCACAGTGGCTCATAATGTCATATCCCACTCACTACTGGAGCAGAAAAGGACAGTCCTCCTATGCATACAGTAATAAGAGGGATCTGGCACTAATGAGTCACTGTGAGGACTACACGGGACTTGGTACTGTTATCGTTGTTCTTCCGTGTTTTTTGTTCTTCCGAATTTTCTCAAAAGAGAGTGAGACTATTCCGTGTGAATTACATTACCAATCATTCAAGCCAGACGGGAAAGAATAACGATAACAGTACCAAGTACCGTTTCGTCATCAAAATGGCTCATCAGTGCCGGTTCCGTTCCATTACTGGATGCAGAGGAGGATTGTCATCCTCTGCACCCGGTATTGGAAGGGATATGTCACTAAGGATCCATTTTGATGGCAAAACGAGACTTAGTATTGTTATCATTGTCCTTTCCCGTCTGGCTTAAATGATTGGTAACTTAATTTACGCGGAATTGTCTCACTCTCTCTTGAGAAAATTCATAAATGAAGTTAGCCGATATAAGACTTGTCCTGTCATCTGCCGGTGCTTTCGCTAATGATCCTATTCGGTGAAGCAGTAGCGTTGTTTTAACACTCCAGGAGGTTACTATACTTGTTCTAGGATCTCACACATGACTAATGCCTTGTGATGTCTGTCAGTTCTCCTCTACATCCAGTAGTAGGAGGGATCTAGTACTAATTAGTCATTGTGATGACGAAACAGGACTTGGTACGGTTATCGTCGTTCTTTGCTATTTGGCTAGAATGATTAGTATGACTTAGCGATAATGTGTACTCGGGTTTTCGCTAAGCATAATTCCCCATTAACGTCAACATTTTTTGTTGACGTCATTTTTTAACACTGAAAAAATCTAAAGTAGTGAAATTTTGTTCAAGGATTTGCATTGGTCGCAATGACCACCTTTCTTTAAAAGTGAGTATTTAGAAACATGCAAAAGTTACAAATACGTTACGTGGCTGGGCCGTTCACGCAATATATAATATATATTATATTTGATAATATAATATCAAATATAATATTTAATACATATTAATATCATTTTAATATAATTTAATATCAAATATAATATTTAATACATATTAATATCATTTTAATATAATATTATATCATATTCATACATATTAATTGTTGGTGCATAAGCCAATCGTAATGATAAAAAAACAACCGTTTGACTTTCGACAAAATAAATATATAATGGCTAATAAAATGATATTTTATCATCTATAAAACTATTACGGATTTACGGAAAATACATTTTCTTATGTGCGCCCAAAGCGTTTTCCGGGAAATGAGAAGTTATAGTTTTAATGCTATATTTTTAATGAACTTAACGGCACATAGTGAACTTAGAGTTATTTCAATATTATATCAATACTTTGATACTTACCATATTTTATACAGATTTATTTACGAATCGTCTTCTAATTTCGCATGACAGAATAAAAACGATTTGATCAACTGCCTTTTATGTTTTTGTTAAATTTTGCAATTTTTAAATTATACGCCTGTCAGTTAAAAAATGTTGCCGACATTGAAAGCGACAACATCAATAGAGAGAATTTAGCAATAAAATATGCTTCTACAACTTCTACTTCGACATTAGTTTCCTTGAAACCGATTTGTAAACTATTATTTATGCTATATTCATCCTTAAAACATAGACTTCAGATAATCATCATCGATCTTTTCTGTAATATAGAATCGATATTCTCATATTTTTAATAAATATTTAGCCAAAATTTCGTAAGGATTTTACTACATTTAAAAATTTCGTATATCATCGTATTGATATATATTAAGTTATAGAGTAGTTTAAAATAGCATTATAATAAACGCAGCAATATGGCTTCTTTAAAACGTATCGCGTCTATGACTATATAGAATTTTAAATTATGAAATGTAAATTTCCTTTTATGTCTAAATTGCACAATTAAAATTATTAATCAAGTTAATCGAATTATTAATTAGTTCATATGCAGCCATTTTTACCATTGAAATTTCTAAAAAAATAAAATTAATTAAAAAAATTCTTTTTTTACCCTACACGCTGCTTTAATCCTATCTATAAGTCAACTAACATATTAAATCGTTTAATTTTTATCGTTGGAATATATTTCGCTTTCATTACAGTTGAATAACGCTGCAACCAATCTCGGTATGTAGAAATTATCCATAGAATGGGCGTTTTTGATTTGTCGCCTCAACCAAACTACATTTTGTTTTTATCTCCATAATATCACTTTACAAGTCGTATTTTTCTGTAAATATTCAAACGGAGAAACAAGTTTAAGTATTAAAAAATCTATTATATTTTTTAAAATAAATAAAAACGATATTTTTTATTCTAATACATGAATCTATTTTGGAACCTATCTTATTTAACTTGTATGCCAACGAGCTTCTGCGCTTAATGCGATCAAAAACCTTGATGTATGCTGACGACCTTAATAGGCTGCTTGGTCAGTTGAACATTGTTTAGTTATTAACAAATTTCCGTCAACTAACTACATATTTGATTAACTCCCAAATCATTTTACTCGTTAGTGAATATCGCGATTTTGGAGTGGTTGTGTTTGATAATCCTAGTTCTAAGAAAAATACCGAGGCTATATGTGCTAAAGCTACCCGGATTTCTAAGAGGATCCATATGAGTTTTAGTAAATTGAAGATTGATACATTTCGTGTCTCGTTCAAAAGAGAGGTTTTTTGTCTTAAATTATTGCGCGACGCTATCCTTTTTTTAGTAAAGGGAAAAAGGTACGAATTAAACACGTATTAAGACGTTCATCTAGACGGTTTTCGACTATCTAGAATCTAGCCCATGAAGAGCGATTAAGTCGCTATGAGTTATGCTGCCTGACATTCGAGTAATAATAATAGTTGACGGACGATGTATAGATGATGTGTTGTCGATATGTACCGATAATGAATTATGTGTTAATGAAATTCAATAATCGTGTGTTAATCTCATTCAAAACGAGAGTACCCAAATCAGCGGTATGTCCTATTCGTTGATATATTACGAACTGCAACAATAGATAATGTGAAGTAATGCCAAAAAATGTGAATTCGTTGATGTCTTTTGCCAAACAGAATTGATATCAATTGGAAACTTTTATGATAAAAGACATGAAATATCGTTGGAATATGATATACTTATGTACGCGGGTAAGATTTTTATTCCAAGCAAGCTAAGAAGTTATGGTTTTTAAAAGTGCATGTCTGGTAAATCGTATAAATCTAGTTTGCAATGTATCCGCTTGAATACTGTTAAATCTCAACTACTTCATCGGGGCCTCGTTAACATGTACCACACGGTTCGAAAACGTAATGGCTACCCTATTAATGCAATTGAGGTTAAGTGTGGACTGTGGTATGTAGCTAACTTAATAAAGTCTACATGAATATATTTTACTGTTTTGTTGTTTTGTAGATTGTTAAATAAAACCTCTTCGGTTAGTCTTCGTTGCTTTACGACAATTTATTTAACAATTGGGTCTGGATGGACAAGCTATTGAAACCATATGTGCATTCGTTGTCGAATGATTCGACTGAGGCTGACACGTAACGGATGCATTGGAAAACTCTATTAAATTCGTTCCCTTTATGTATTCCTAATCTTAGAGAAGAGCATAAAATGCCACTTTAACGAATTTGATCAGTGTATATATGTTTCGATACATAAAGTCTACTAAAATATTTGCAGATGCCATGCTTGCACTATGTCACTATTCGTAAAACATCGCAATGATATGAATCCGAAGCTTTATCACGATGAGTACGTTCACGACTCCTTTATTCGAGGGTTGCCTTCGAGCATTCGTCAACGTTTATTGGAACAGTCGAAGCTCTCGCTGTACCACGTTTATGAAGCTGCTCGATCACTGGAGCAAGCCGAATTGCAAGCTAAATTATACTCTAGTCAACCTGTAAATTAAAACCTAGCAATGATGTTAATGCAAAACTGATTACGATCTATAAAGATTTTGTACAATTAAAACGTTCCAATGTATGCCTGAAAAGGACAAGCAGTCGAAAGCTAGCAAATAAAGAAATTATAAAATTAAAAATACTCGTGTCTATTATTATATTTTCACCAAATATAAAACAAGCTAAGTTGGACACGAATGTAGATTTATTGATGAATCTATTTACCAAAAAGAAATTAGTAACGATGAACAATAAATATAATTTAATATTTTATAATATTTTGTAAAAATATTATAAAAAAAATATAAAAATCAAATAGTAAAATTAAAATACTCGTATGTATAATTATATTTTCACCAAATTTAAAAGTTTAGCTAAGCTGGACACTAATGCTCAACGATTTTTATTTTATATTTAAAATTTAAGTATTTTATATATTTTTATTCACAAATAATTACATATGCGAATAAACCCGTTTTTTTTTGAACAGATTAAATTAGTTATGGGATTAAACACGAGAAATTTTTTATTAACAACAATTAAATAAATTTAAAAGACTTATTTAGTCATCTGGGCAATTCTGCTTTCACAAAGCTAGTTCATTGTAGGGCATGCAACCATTGATGAACATTGAAAGTATCCATTTCTTTTAGAATTTTAAAATGTTTAAATTACCAGCATCGAGTTGATTAATTTCAAAAATCAACTCGATCAACTAAAGGTTAATTCAAAAATCAAACTTTTAAATTTGCATCTCTATAACAGACAAGGATTTAGCAATCAGTTTAAATGTTTGTTATTATCATATCCCAAAGCATCCTTGAAAATATCCTTTTTCATAAAGGATATGAAAGATAAAGGATATTTATCTTAAAGGATAATATGATATTAATCATAAAGGATATTTTATGCAGTGCTTTTTCCCAATTTGGATTGTGGAAAAAGTGAAAAAAATCTTAAATCATGTGGATATAAGATAAGAGCTCACCATAATTTTCTATTTTTCGAACAATTATCAAAAATACATTTTTCAACAATTGATATTCAGCTTGCACATCATAACCGTTAACTTTCCAATTTCTAGAATGAAGGATAAATATGGAAAAGACGTGGTTCATCCAAAAAGTCGTCGAGCTGCCAAGATCCAACAAAAGCAAAGCCGTTTGAAAAGAGTGGTACAAAGCAAAGTTCGAACACTTGAAAAGCAGAAATCTCTTCGAAATAAAATACTATGGTTTAAAAAGATCGCAGTTCAAACGAGAACCTTAAATGATAAAGAATGCTTCACGCACACAGAGTTGAAAGAATTGATTCAGCGATACCTACAGAGATTCAACGACGAGCTCGAATTTATTTCTTCGCAGCAGGAAAGGAAGCATCGAAAACTTAGAAGATGTTCACGTCAAGCCATGTTAAGTCAAATAATTGAACGAGATCAAAATCAATTGGATGCTGGCAATTTTCAAGTTCCAAATATTACCTCACAGTTGGGAATGAGTAAGCTCTGTGAGTGGAATGAATCTATTAACACAATGAACTTACTAGATTTTACGAATATGTGAATTTCATATATTATTTTAAATCATTCCACTAAATGTAACACTGATGTAAAAAATCAGCATTTTATTTACAATTAAAATATTTTTAAATCTTGTTGCAATATAATTTGGATATTTTAAATAATCACATTACATTACATTTCTGGATCGAATTATGATTTTGCAACATTTTATTTAATTGAAATACAATTATGAAAGCTTTTACAAATACATTGTGTTTTTATATAGTTCTGTCTGGTTATAACGTTAAAAATTGACATGATTAACATTAAAAGCCTATTATGGAGTATTGTTTGACTGTTAAGTAAATTAGATAATTTACACTTTATGAAGATAATTGAAAGACTTGCTATATAGATATTAGAGATACAAATATAAAATTTGAAAAATGCACACTTAGACAAAACGTACTTAGATAAAAGTATTTTGCTATAAAAGTTTTATTCACATTAGTGTTACATACAATCTTTGTGAACACAATATATTTATTATATTAACAAATAATAAATATATTTATTAAATAAGATTATAAATATATATTCAATTCATAATTTTTAATAAATATTTAATCTTAATACAACTTTTTTAATAAACACGAACAGGAAAATATAAACCTGCATGTTTTTTTACAACCTTTGTCGGGATTCTTAACCCGGAATTCGCCCACCACAGACGCCTATCCCCCAATGGGGCGTTTCGACCTTAGTCTACTCATCACTACAGAGTGGTCTCATCAGTGTAGCCCTGTAGCTACACAACTTTGTAAGTACTTAATCCTCAGTAAACCTCTGAATGGAAGTCACTAAGCGCACGCTACTCCACCGGTTTACTGATGAGTTAGTATTGTCGAAGTTGTGTAGCTACAGGGCCACACTGATGGTACCACACTGTAGTGATGAGTAGACTAAGGTCGAAACACCCCATTGGGGGCTAGGCGTCTGTGGTAGGCGCATTCCGGGTTAAACTTCTCGACAAAGGTTGTAAAAAAGCAAGCAGGTTTATACTTTCCTGTTCGTTTATTAAAAAAGTTGTATTAACTTTAACTCGAGATAACTTAGAAATACCTTCGATAAATTAAAAACCGATATTTTATTACTCAGTTTTTAAAATTTAAAACGGTTTATTCGTAAGTGATACAGTTAATATTTTTATAATATATATTTGTATAATATACAATTTTAATATAATATACAATTTTTATATTTGTATAATATACAATTTATATTATTAAACTATATTTTTAAACTTTAATTTTCAGAAAAAAAATTAATCATTTAATAAATTACTAAAATCGAATTAATATTATATATACTCGAAAGCCTTTAAACGAATTTCAAATTTTCTTAACATTGACTGGCTCGATTAACCAGATGGTCATTTCAATAATCATATCTTAGATTATATCACAGCTAAGAGAGCTCATTAATTCTAAAATTAATATAGAATTATGAGTGATGGTCAGCCAACATTAAAGAGAACCCAGACGTGAATCGTCGGTATCGTATCAGTATTTAACGAAGTCTACTTAAAAAACGTAGCGTACTGCTTTTGGTGTATAAATAGGATTGAAGCAGCGTGCAGAATGAAGTCATCAAAATTATGTTGAACAAAATTATGTTAATTTACAATTAACATTTTTAGCAAACGTACAGTTTGAATACCATCTGTGAATAAATACATTTTTCAAAGCTAATATTGAAAAAGAATAATTTACAATTGATATAATAATATTATTGTTTTAAAGTAATTAATGTTTTTACAAAAATTATCACCTAACTTGTGAGTGTTGCATGATTTGCTAAAGGAAGTGCCTTTTATAAGGCATTTTGATCTGATAAACTTATCATTATTTAAGATGTTTAACTAAAGCCATTTATCTGAAGCTTTTATCGGTTCAATTTATTCAAATATTGTATTCAACCTGTGATGGACAAATTACTAAACTGTCGATATTATATATAATGATATAAATTATACAAAATAAAAGAAATAAAAAGAAATTTATCTCTTTTTATTATTTTAAATTTTTTCAATTATTTAAAGCTATCTTCATCGAAAACAAACAACAGCTGTTTGAAAAATAGAATATTTATTCTATTTAATAAATGAAAAAATTGCAATGAAAAAATATATAATTCAAAATATTCCTAAATTCTAATAAATACAAGCTTTGCTGAATCGAACACAAACACAACGCTTGAAAGTTTTTCGTCCATATGGGAATTATCAGTAGTGGGGACATGAATCCTATCAATTGGCACATTAACACACACCACGAAAAGTATAATGATGTAAGATTCCAATGTATTGGATTGATACTGTCATTCCAATTGCCAACAATAAAGAGCACAGAGGAATGTTAGCATATTATTTAAAATACAATTGTCAGTGCGAATTTTCAGTAACCAAAAACAAAAAAATTATATATTTTTCGTCTTCATTTAAAAAAAGCAAGTTATGCACGATACAAAATTATATAAAGTCAAAGTGTCTGCAAATCATTTTAGCCCTTATTCTGATCTAGCAATACAACGAGCTCGATACAAAGATCACAATATAGCAAGTATGTAATACTATATATTGTAAAAGCAATGTATTTTATAAAAACTCTTCAATTGTCAAATATTTTTTTAAACCAATATTGTATCCGTAAAAATCGAAAATTTCAATATTTGAGGTAAACTTTTTATATAGTCTACTCCACAAACTCGGGAAATGCTTCTGCCTTTAGCCTTCTATCTGATTGAGATCCAGATGTTATAGTCATTCAGGAGACTAGATCTATCCGGTCCCCATGTGCATTACTCGATTTTTACCAAAGCACATAACTACCAAATATACTCCGTATATCACCCCTCCTCACTAATCTTCATCTCAAGGTTTTCTAACCCTCGCTCTTTAAGATCATCCTTCTTATTGAATTACTCCTGTCCTAACATGTCTTATTTAGCGATAACACTCTGTAAGCATCAGCATAGCAAATACGGCCGGGATAAATTCACAAGAACCGCAACCTCTGGATCGATTAGCCCTTCGCAGAGCTAGGATTTAGCACTTACCTTCCTTTAATTGCACAAAAACTAATTATTCCCTTAGCATTCTACTGCTACATGTAAAGTAGCTGGATCAGTAACTTAGGCTCAAGATCCTAGCAAAAATGTTACACATCCCTATTCTATGTTTCGGTATCGGATCAGTATTTAACGAAGTCTACTTAAAAAACGTAGCGTACTGCTTTTGGTGTATAAATAGGATTGAAGCAGCGTGCAGAATGAAGTCATCAAAATTATGTTGAACAAAATTATGTTAATTTACAATTAACATTTTTAGCAAACGTACAGTTTGAATACCATCTGTGAATAAATACATTTTTCAAAGCTAATATTGAGAATGAATAATTTACAATTGATATAATAATATTATTGTTTCAAAGTAATTAATGTTTTTACAAAAATTATCACCTAACTTGTGAGTGTTGCATGATTTGCTAAAGGAAGTGCCTTTTATAAGGCATTTTGATCTGATAAACTTATCATTATTTAAGATGTTTAACTAAAGCCATTTATCTGAAGCTTTTATCGGTTCAATTTATTCAAATATTGTATTTAACTGTGATGGACAAATTACTAAACTGTCGATATTGGATTTGTCCCCTGACTACGTTAGCTGCACAAAGGAATGGAATCACATGTATAAACGTCGCGACACATTCCCGCGGTTTGTATGCGACCTTACAGACGCCCAAAATCTAGACATATTAGTCAATCACATAGACATTATGCGTATTCGAATTCTTCGACGATTGCACGGCCTATGAGGATGCTATTAGTTTGCTTACAAACTTATTCAACAAGAAAACCAGTGAATTAATACATTCTTTAAAGCTAATATTGAGAAAGTAATACAATTGATATAATAATAATTTTAATATTTTAATATTACAAAGTATACATATAATAAAATATTATGTTTTACTTTAAAATATATATTTATTACTTATAAAGTTATAACATACTAAACTTAAATCAAAATACCAAATGTACAATATTTTATTTATTTATAAAATAATAAATTGTATTTATAACTAAGAAAATATTAATTAATTTATAACATTAATAAAATAATTAATAAAATTTATTTAATTAATTTAATACTAGTAATCAGATTTAATAAAATTTAAAAATTACAAACTTGCACAAAACAAACACAACAAGTTATTTACTAATTTACAGAACACATTTATTAATGCTAGTTAATATTGGTTATTATATATGCTTGAATTATCAAAGATCTTTTGATTTAAAATGTGCATTTATCGCCTGATAGTAGATATTCTTAATCCGGTTAACTTCGTTGTTTGCCAAGGTCAAAAGTGTTGCCAATATCAACCTTTTTTGCTCCAGCTCAGCAATCCTTAATTTATACTGATTCTCTCTATCTCGTGTAAGCTGTCGAGGTTTCCTGGCTGACCCGTTGTTCTTTCGTTGCTTCTTTCCGCTCATGTTTCCTTTCATCTGAAACAAATAATATGATTTGTTTCAGATAGTTAATAAGCATTAACTAAATAAATAAAGATTTTTACAAAAAATAATACATGCGGATAATAGATTGTCAGATAAAGAAAAGAAAAAACAACATGTCAGATAATTCTTATTTCTTCAATTCTGTTAAAAAGTCTCATATTTTTATGGCCTCAGGTCCGTTGGGATCTGAGCCCTATAGTCAATCCAACACGCCGCCTTCCGACTAAACTATCCGGGGTCTTTCACCCCCAGAATAGTCCAATCGAAGCTGACTATGTTGGGTAAACGAGATTCGAAGAGCTTGAGAAACCTTAGCCTTTCCTGTGGAGGACGTCTTCTAGAAAAGAAGACTAATCCTGAGATAGTCCAAGTGCTATATTGGGCTATCTATGATAGCCAAAGATTTATGAAGGTGGGTATATATAAAGGTAGATATATATGAGGGTAGGGAGAGGTTTTAATGTCTTGATAGAGTATTGAAATATTGGACACATTGATGCTACAATACAATGCAGTGAAGCAGTAAAATATGCAGTGATGAGTAAACTACAATGCAGTGTATTGTACTTATCGTGTGAAGGTAGTGATGTTGATTGTTCAATATATGGTTCTGAGCATTTCAGTCTACTTATTTTAGTCTTTGTTTCAGTGGTGCTATTAAAAACAGCAACATTCAGCAAGATAAAAGTATTATGAAAAAAGGCTTTTTAAGTTTAAAATAATTAACTGATTTTTTAGAGACCACTTTACATCTGAGTTCTGAATACTAGGATCATCAATATACGTTATATGTTGTTGATGTCGCAGCAGATATTTATAAAGACAAATGAACGCGGTAAGATGCAGAATAGGAGAGAGGTGCGCCTTGTGGAACACCAATACCTGATGGAAACGACGAACAGCATGGCTATATATACTTATAAACGCGATTAGTTATACCAATATTTACACAGATGGTCGTAAATCTTACAGAAATGTTAAGGTGTTTCTTGGTTAAAAATATGTTTCATTATATATTAATACCTACAATAAGTAATGTGATAAAGACCAACTTTATTTGACCTTATGTCTAAAGCTGACAGACTAGAATGAATGTAGGTATGTGGAACTCAGTTTTTGGATGGACTTCATTATTGGCAAAATCGGTCACATACAAATCGCTACATATAGAGTCATTATCTTGATCTAATTTAGGTTGGCCAAACAGATATGTGTTAACATAATTTTATAGCAAAACAACAGAACAAGAGAAACTAATGATAAAACTTGCGTCACATTCAACATAAGGAGCTCTTAAGGAACACCTTATAATCAAGGAGCTCTTAAGGAACACCTTATAATCAAGGAGCTCTCAAGGAAAACGTTATAATCAAAAAGCTCTTAACAAGAGCACTTTGCTCCTAACTCCTCTCGTCATAAGGTTAATAGACCTTTTAACGAAGAGATTGTCAAAAAGGATATACGCAGAATATAGCCAAAGTATATGATAGTATATGTGTGCAGAGCCTGGGAATTGTCGATAGATTTGGATTCATGAAGAATATCTACGTTTTCTCATATCGACTGGACATAAGGCGAAGTGCACAAGCTCCTCCTAATTATACCGAATAATGCTAGATGTAAATGGTTTAAAATAATTTTCATTATGTGTATTAAATGGACTTAAATGTGGTAAACCCATATAATGAGGTTGATGAGGTTGCCTATTAATAGCACTATACTGCAGTCATTCCTTTATACGCTATTTTTAACACAAAAAGTATCATTATTTTTTTGTATCAGACTGTTGTCATATATTTCTGCTTTCTAAACTTTATATTCGAGAAATAAGGAGTGGGGAAGATGACCCCACTGATGGTTTAGGCAGTGTCGTTTTTATTATGATATGGTGTGAGTAGTGCAGCAATTGATCTAGTTAGTACATTTTAGAATCACTTAGTCACTGCGTTTGGAACTTCTTTGAAATCGTGAAGATACCTTCGTCAGTATACTTCTGTTAATTCAGGAGATACACTGTAAGTATCCATTGCAGTAAACGATGCAGTTAGGGAGTAGCAAAAATAGATATTTTTTACATTTCTGATGTTGCTTGTACAAGTTGGTTCATTTTGGACATATCCTGTTCTTGCATGCAAAAGTATTTCGAAAAAACAAAGAGATCCCTAATGTCCCCATTGTTAGCGTTATCGTTAATGATGATATGTATAAATTCAACCAAATTAGTTTAATATTGATATCTCACTAATGGTTTTGCTTGAGCTTTTTGAACTATTAGTTTAAATTTTATAAAACTCTGAGTATTTATTTGATACCTCTGCCATGCGAGAAGTAGAATAGGTGTCGGGGAACTTTTGTGTTTATCTGCAAATTGATGGATGGACTGAACTTGGAAAAGTTCTATTGTTTCGCTGGAGTTCAGCACTTCCCTCGGAGGAATCAGATAACAAATTCTTACCTTACCTAACAGGGAACTGTTTGGATTACTTGATTTTACTATAAACGCTTTTGCTACATTAGCATTATCCGTTGCGATGCTGGTAAGGCTGTAATGAGCTTCAACGTTAAAGGTTCCTTTAAATTTTTTATTTTTGTAAACTGGAAACTATAGAAACGCGAACGGGAAATGTAGATAAAGCGTTAAACAAATGTTTCTATAAATAATTATTGAAACTAAAATATTACGAGCAGATGGAAATACACGCGTACTTAAGTAATAATTTTAAAGCTTACGCTTGAAATTACAATTACACCATAAGCTATCACATCGAACAACAGTGTGTGATATGGCGTTAGTAATAAAGTCGGAAACTTTCAAAAGTAAATTAAATTACAAAAGCAAACTCAAAAACAATTGAAGTTTAATTCTTTCAAATTTAATAAAATTAACAAAAACGACAAATATGAAATGAACAATAACAACTAAGAAACTTCAAAATGTGATAAAGATGTAAGCAAAATAAAATCTAGAGAAAATAGACAAATTGCTTATGGTACACTAAGTAATACTTACACGGTAAAATAAGTATTATTTAATAAATATTTATTAATTTTGTAATTAATATTATATTATTAATAATATAATTATTTAACTTTAATTTATTTGTCATTAACTTATTTGATATAATAATATATAAAATATATTTGTTTTATTCTAAATTATAAAAATATAAAAATCTATTTACCAGGAATAACAAATAATTTAGCCAACATATGTAGCTGTTGGTTCGCACCGCATCCGTATCTTTTTGAGATGCTTCCGTATATAATTTGTATATAAATTCAAAACGGGAAGAGAAAATGAAGATTTTATTATCAACAAAGTCTTTTCGATGAAAAGCTCCCCGTTTGTATAATTTTTCAATTCAAAATTACTTTTTTCTATATTTCACTGTATATAAGAAACTTTTCATAAAGAATTAATGTTCGAAATTGTTCATGGTAAATGGCAATCATTTACCATGAACAATTAATGTTCGAAAAACATTAATGAACAAACATATTTTGAACATTAAAGAATTAATGTTCGAAGCTGTTCGAAACTGCAGATCTAATACTGCTGTGGATGCCGCTGCGTGTGCCTAACCATCCATTGAAACAGCTGTTTCGCCTTCCAAACTCCTTAATGTTGAGTGGACACGAGCTGTGTATGAAGTATCGGTCATAGTCTCGAACAAATTGTACGACTTTGGTTGATCGCGTCTGGAAATGCCTTAAACTTGAACTCTTGGATTCTTAATGATTATTTTAATCATTATTTTATCAATCATGGTAAATGACAATCATTTACCATGATTGATAAAATAATCATGGCAAATGATTATTAATCATTATTTTATCAATCATGGTAAATGACAATCATTTACCATGATTGATAAAATAATGATTAAAATAATCATTAAGAATCCAAGAGTTCAAGTTTAAGGCATTTCCAGACGCGATCAACCAAAGTCGTACAATTTGTTCGAGACTATGACCGATACTTCATACACAGCTCGTGTCCACTCAACATTAAGGAGTTTGGAAGGCGAAACAGCTGTTTCAATGGATGGTTAGGCACACGCAGCGGCATCCACAGCAGTATTAGATCTGCAGTTAGAAGATTAAATTCAATAGATCTGATACTCAGCGCATCGATCCTACTAGGATAAGGGATATAGCGAATTTCTAGAACCATCACTCTCGGGATGCTTCGCCAACAACATAAATATTATAATAATTTATTTGCCAGGAATGTTAAATAATATAGCCACCATACATAACTGATGGTTCGAACCGCATTTATATCATTTTGATGGCTGCATCCTCATTTCAAAGTATGAATATCGAAACAATCTAAAATTTTGTGAAATGGTGTATTCATGAAAATGCAAGAACGAAGAAATATGAAATAAAAAAAATCGAATATTTTTGTTTAGTATACAATATTTTATCTTTATTAAATTAAATAGTGTGCCTATCTTTTATAATTATTTATTATCTAATTATTAAATTTTGATTTATTGATTTAGCATTATTATTTTTATTTATTTATTATTTTATAATTATATTAAATACGTAGACTCAGTTAGCTGAATTGATTTGATAAATTTAATATTGCCAAAATATTTCGCCATGGTCCTTAATTGAAAGTATAACCAACAGTTAAAAAATATTTTTACATGGCAAATGTGTGCCGGCGCACGCTTACATGACTAGCGTGCGTTCTTGTTATAACTCACGGATTAATTGATGCATTCAATAAAACCCATCATGTTGATTAAATCGATACTAAGTTCTAACGGTCATAAAACATTTTCGGAAGTGGTCTTCACCCGGCTTCGACTTGGATCTATGACTTTGGTGTGTAGTTGATTAAAAAAAGAATTATTTTTACTTGGCAAATGCGTGCCGCCGCAACTTTACATGACCACAACAAAAAAATCTAAATCATGTATCGAGGCGGTGGGTACGGAGGTAGCATTTGAATGTAATAAAGGAGGGAGCTCGGCGGACGTCGAGTGGGAGCTGATTCCAGGCGAGTGGGGCGGCGACGAGGAAGGATCGGAGACCTTAGTTGTTAGAGTAGCTGGGAACGTAGAGTAAGAGGGAATTACGGGAACGCAGTGATAGAGAGGTGGGACGAGTGTTGTCAAAGAAAGGGAGGTGGATGAACGATAGGGAGCTGACAGAATTACGGGAAGTCGATAAGGGGCGGATACAGCGGATGCCATGGAGAATTAAGTTAGACGAGCAGACCTTGTCATGGACAAAGGGTTTAAGGGAAAGGTGATCATCAAAATGGAAGCCTAAGAAATGATATTAATGTTCGAAATTGTTCATGGTAAATGGCAATCAGTTACCATGAACAATTACCGGGGGAGGATCAACATTATTTTAGACTTGTCTGGGTTTAGAACGAGACGAAGATGGGAGAGACGTTTGTAGATAGAAGAAAGACAGTTGGAGGCAGAAATTGCGATATCGTGTTTGCGATGTGCGGGTACATGATCATATATGAGGATGTCATCGGCGTATTGCATGACGTTAAACTAGTAAGGCTTGATAAACGGAGAGAGATCGACGAGTAGAAGAGAGAAAAACAGGGGTCCTGGGACTGAACCTTGAGGGTCTCCGCAGAAAATAGGGATGGGAGGAGAGAATGATGAATTTGAACAGACTAGAAAATAACGGTTAAATAGATATTAGACAAACCATGCTACGGAGGTGGAAGAAAAGCCGTAATCGAAACGAAGACGATAAAGGAGGATGGAGTGGTCGATGATGTCGAAGGCGGATGAGAGGTCAAGGGATATGAGAACACTATATAGAGCCCTGTTACGAGAAATGAGTAGATCGTTGTAAACTTTCATGCATGCAATTTCTGTGGAGTGATTAGTGCGGAAAGCGGATTGGTAAGGAGGGTACACATTAGATTAATATAGAGAAACGCTTATCTGTGTTGAGATAAGGCGCTTGTATAGCTTGGAAAGAGTATGGTGAAGTGAAATGGAGCGATATCACGAAGGAAGTGAGGGGTCGAGTGAAATGGGGCGATAGTTAGTAACAGGTAATGTATTAGATTTAAATGCATCAGTAGTAGATGCTAATTTTAATCGATATCTTACAAAGACGGTTAAATTATTAAATTAGATAAAAAGTATTTTGATATATTTTAAAAATTAAAAGTTTTTATTTGGAGGGGAAATATCATTAATAAAATCAAAAATGATTAATAGTGTCAAAAAATCGACAGCAAACAACCATTTACGATATCGATGGTCATTTAGTAAAAGTCTGATTAAGTAAAATGTGCGTGTTTTCAATCGCTTAGGGGATATCTCTTTTATATATTTATAAGAAGTTACGTCTAAATCAATTAAGTTAACAAAGAACAGTTTACAAGTATTTACAACTATTTACATAAATTCTTATATTTCTGTTTGGACCAAAATTCAAAATAAAAAAGGTCAATTAACAAACATACAGCTCTGATTTATTGCCGCATAGAATTACACTTTAACTGTTTCGGCAATATATATCGTATTTTAGTTGACGTGTGGAGAAGACAAGATATTGGCTATATTAGAAACAAAAATCGATATTCGCATGGTGACTGACATTTATTGAAGACGACAATTTTTAAGATTACATACTTTAATTATGAGGTATTCATTTGTATTTTAGTGATCATTGCCTGGTAATACCAGTGTCATTTGGCCTTGACCAGGTTTATTTTAACTCTCTCTTAATGTACAAGTTCAGCATTTTATATCGCAATTTTTTGGATCGGTAGAGGATGATAACAAAATACCGGATATTAAGATATTGTTAATTTCGATTAGGATTATCTATAAATGTTAAATCCATTGATTCTGCTTTATCATAATCAAAATACTTATTATTTAAAAATTATATTCACATACTCAATAATAAAACACCGATAGCAACACGCATCATGTTTCAAAGTTAAGCACATCTCTGAATTTGGCGATTAAACAAATACTATATAAAGGAAAAGGGATAATTTATTTAGTGCCAAATGCATCCTTAAAAGGACACGTGAGAAATAATAAAAAACTAATAAGAAAAAAAAGTGAAGACACATATACAAGATGAGGGAGGTGAGTGGATACGCTTCGAAAAATTAGAGGCACATGAAGGAGCGAACGGCAAAGTTGGCTATATCAAAAATAAAAATCGATATTTACCTGATGACTGACTGATATTTATTGAAGATTACAATTAGTATTTTTTTAAGATAACATATTTTAATTTAATAATGTGTATATTTCTTTAGTCAAATAGCTTTCGTGATTGTTTGAATTTCGATTCGTAATTGTTTGAATTTCGATGATAGCTTTAAAAAATCGAAAATTTTTTAAATAATAAAAACGGATAAATCGCTTCTTTATCTTTTTATTGATAATGATCTTGCTAGATAAATATAATCATTTTTATTATTCTTTATTATTCTTTATTTATTTAGTTAATGCTTATTAACTATCTGAAACAAATCATATTATTTGTTTCAGATGAAAGGAAACATGAGCGGAAAGAAGCAACGAAAGAACAACGGGTCAGCCAGGAAACCTCGACAGCTTACACGAGATAGAGAGAATCAGTATAAATTAAGGATTGCTGAGCTGGAGCAAAAAAGGTTGATATTGGCAACACTTTTGACCTTGGCAAACAACGAAGTTAACCGGATTAAGAATATCTACTATCAGGCGATAAATGCACATTTTAAATCAAAAGATCTTTGATAATTCAAGCATATATAATAACCAATATTAACTAGCATTAATAAATGTGTTCTGTAAATTAGTAAATAACTTGTTGTGTTTGTTTTGTGCAAGTTTGTAATTTTTAAATTTTATTAAATCTGATTACTAGTATTAAATTAATTAAATAAATTTTATTAATTATTTTATTAATGTTATAAATTAATTAATATTTTCTTAGTTATAAATACAATTTATTATTTTATAAATAAATAAAATATTGTACATTTGGTATTTTGATTTAAGTTTAGTATGTTATAACTTTATTAAGTAATAAAATATATATTTTGTATATAAACTATAATAAAGTATATTATTTATAATAAATAAGTATATTTTAAATTAAATATAAGTTATACTTATAGTCTGTATACTTATACAATATTTTTCATATAATAAAATATTTTTAAAAGCCCTTTAGAAAACACTTCCTTTAGAAAGTCATGCAGCACTCACAAGTCATGTGATAATTTTTGTGAAAATATTAATTACTTTAAAACAATATTATTATATCAATTGTAAATTATTCTTTCTCAATATTAGCTTTAAAGAATGTATTAATTCACTGGTTTTCTTGTTGAATAAGTTTGTAAGCAAACTAATAGCATCCTCATAGGCCGTGCAATCGTCGAAGAATTCGAATACGCATAATGTCTATGTGATTGACTAATATGTCTAGATTTTGGGCGTCTGTAAGGTCGCATACAAACCGCGGGAATGTGTCGCGACGTTTATACATGTGATTCCATTCCTTTGTGCAGCTAACGTAGTCAGGGGACAAATCCAATATCGACAGTTTAGTAATTTGTCCATCACAGTTAAATACAATATTTGAATAAATTGAACCGATAAAAGCTTCAGATAAATGGCTTTAGTTAAACATCTTAAATAATGATAAGTTTATCAGATCAAAATGCCTTATAAAAGGCACTTCCTTTAGCAAATCATGCAACACTCACAAGTTAGGTGATAATTTTTGTAAAAACATTAATTACTTTGAAACAATAATATTATTATATCAATTGTAAATTATTCATTCTCAATATTAGCTTTGAAAAATGTATTTATTCACAGATGGTATTCAAACTGTACGTTTGCTAAAAATGTTAATTGTAAATTAACATAATGTTGTTCAACATAATTTTGATGACTTCATTCTGCACGCTGCTTCAATCCTATTTATACACCAAAAGCAGTACGCTACGTTTTTTAAGTAGACTTCGTTAAATACTGATCCGATACCGAAACATAGAATAGGGATGTGTAACATTTTTGCTAGGATCTTGAGCCTAAGTTACTGATCCAGCTACTTTACATGTAGCAGTAGAATGCTAAGGGAATAATTAGTTTTTGTGCAATTAAAGGAAGGTAAGTGCTAAATCCTAGCTCTGCGAAGGGCTAATCGATCCAGAGGTTGCGGTTCTTGTGAATTTATCCCGGCCGTATTTGCTATGCTGATGCTTACAGAGTGTTATCGCTAAATAAGACATGTTAGGACAGGAGTAATTCAATAAGAAGGATGATCTTAAAGAGCGAGGGTTAGAAAACCTTGAGATGAAGATTAGTGAGGAGGGGTGATATACGGAGTATATTTGGTAGTTATGTGCTTTGGTAAAAATCGAGTAATGCACATGGGGACCGGATAGATCTAGTCTCCTGAATGACTATAACATCTGGATCTCAATCAGATAGAAGGCTAAAGGCAGAAGCATTTCCCGAGTTTGTGGAGTAGACTATATAAAAAGTTTACCTCAAATATTGAAATTTTCGATTTTTACGGATACAATATTGGTTTAAAAAAATATTTGACAATTGAAGAGTTTTTATAAAATACATTGCTTTTACAATATATAGTATTACATACTTGCTATATTGTGATCTTTGTATCGAGCTCGTTGTATTGCTAGATCAGAATAAGGGCTAAAATGATTTGCAGACACTTTGACTTTATATAATTTTGTATCGTGCATAACTTGCTTTTTTTAAATGAAGACGAAAAATATATAATTTTTTTGTTTTTGGTTACTGAAAATTCGCACTGACAATTGTATTTTAAATAATATGCTAACATTCCTCTGTGCTCTTTATTGTTGGCAATTGGAATGACAGTATCAATCCAATACATTGGAATCTTACATCATTATACTTTTCGTGGTGTGTGTTAATGTGCCAATTGATAGGATTCATGTCCCCACTACTGATAATTCCCATATGGACGAAAAACTTTCAAGCGTTGTGTTTGTGTTCGATTCAGCAAAGCTTGTATTTATTAGAATTTAGGAATATTTTGAATTATATATTTTTTCATTGTAATTTTTTCATTTATTAAATAGAATAAATATTCTATTTTTCAAACAGCTGTTGTTTGTTTTCGATGAAGATAGCTTTAAATAATTGAAAAAATTTAAAATAATAAAAAGAGATAAATTTCTTTTTATTTCTTTTATTTTGTATAATTTATATAATTATATATAATATCGACAGTTTAGTAATTTGTCCATCACAGGTTGAACACAATATTTGAATAAATTGAACCGATAAAAGCTTCAGATAAATGGCTTTAGTTAAACATCTTAAATAATGATAAGTTTATCGGATGAAAAGGTATTTTAAAAGGAACTTCCTTTAGTTGATTTATCAGATCAAAATGCCTTTTAAAAGGAACTTCGTTTAGTTTATTTAAAGTTGATGATTACATTAACTATTTACTGTGTTAATCATAAAAAGCGTATTGATTAAAATATTTATATTTAAATCACCGATTTTTAGCGTCAATGGTTAACAAAATTTGTTTTTTTATAGCAATTATTAAATCACATATTACTTGCGTACATTTTCACATAATGAACACATTCAAAACATTTGATTTCAAATATTACAATTTACGAAACAAAATAAGTGTTTTGTTCTTTTTCAAAAAATGTATGATAGCAAAATATTAGCTTTTCATAATTCCTCTAATGTACAACGCATAAGTTGATTTTTTTGTTTAGTAAAATTCGTTTTAATTTTTACATAGAAGAGGACGTTTATTCTAGACATCGAGTTATATTACGCCTTTCATTATATACTAACAATTGAATCTGTAGTTACACGCATATCCAATTTTCGCATAACTGTATATCAATTGCAGACTTTATAATTTGGCTCTCATCGCTAACTATTTCATCAAACAGGTATCCATACAGGGTTATCATAGTGCTTGACAAAGTACTTCGAGGTAAGCCGGAAGCAAATTTGTTAAAACAACGTGCCTGTTGTTGCTTTTTTGTTTTAGCAGTTTTGTAGCTTTTATTTTCTACATCAGAATAAGCAACAAAAATCACATACGGGTGTAAATCCGTTGTACGAAACCTTTGTAGACATTCAGGATTAGCTTGAATCAAAGCAATCTTATTTTTTTCGTAGATTACGTGTCGTACACTTTCGAAACTTATTCCCATTGTAGGTTTGCGACCACGCCATTCCACATCAATAAATCGGCCAGCCAGTAGGTCGGCCTCGAATACATGACGCGGTAAATTATATTTTGATAATACAGTGCCACTTTTGACGTTTTTTCTGTTGCAATAATGATAAGTAGGAAGAAGGATTTCATCATTATGATCATAAAGTTTGAGTAACAAAGATAGATCAATCTGAAACGGGCTTACAGCAACTATTAATCTCTTACACTCTGACCGAGGGTGATATAAAATTACGGGTTCGTATGGTTTAAATGATAGTTTATCATCAGGTAAAACACCCCACCGTTGTTCCTGCAATTCTAAAGATGGTATTATACAGGCTAACCGATTAGAACACGGACAGTTTAATATATATACCTGCCAGTAATTTGGGTCGGAGTCTTCGACTAGTTGGAATATTTGACCTTGCACCAGACTAGATCCAAGTTCAGGGCATGGTAGTTCTTTATCGAGGTCTGGTTGGTAGCTAACATTTGATCTCCAAAATTTGTGGTGTCTGACTGTTTCTAATTCTTTGTCGTCAACACCGTCAGGTGATGATGATTGTACTAGCATTGATATAAAACTCCCACAATTTAAATTTCGATTGATCATATCAAGTACGCGTGACAGCGACAAACCTTCTACTGAAATATTGTTCACTTCAAGAATGCGATCCAATTTTTTTAGAACACCTGCCATTTGTGCCACCCCACCCTGAACTACTCGTTGAATTACCGGTAAACTGTGTTTTTTATCAATTGTTATTGTGACACCGATTGGAAAGTCATTGACTTTTAGACGGATTAACTTTACATTATTAACGTGACATATTCGTTTATTTGCTGCGGCCGCATCTAAGACATGAGTATCTTCGTTATCCTGTATTTCTTCCGCGCATGGATGTACTGCCAGTGGCACAGTAGTTATCGATCTTGAAGAATAATCAGATTTTCGCGATGATCGCAGTGAATTATAGGCTCTTAATAGTCCTTGAACTGAAAAATTCAGATCATCTTGACTTAATTCTGTTGACTGTGCTAATAACGGTAAACGCCGGTGCTGCTCTGAACAACGCAGTTTACCTGAATTGTTATCATCGTAATTTAAAATTATTGGCATTAGTTTAGTGTACAGCTTAAATGTTTTCTCAAAATCCGAATGCCTAATAAAGTCATAGACTACGCGGACATCTATTCGTATAATAGAATTGCTGTTTTGTTGCGGTTGTTTTCTCTTGCCACTACTAATAGCTGTTGAACTGGAAAATCTTTTGTCATTTATCTCATTTCGTTGAAGTTCATTACTCTGTTGTTCATAACTTAGCTGATGATGTTGTTGTTCAGTCTTTAAACAATGACTACTAGCACGTATGCGATTCAGAATTGGAAGAATTAAAGCGACGTTTTCCTTAAATTGTAAATGAACAGTCGTGCTACAAACAAAAGCAGAGAAGTTACTTTGTTCGAGATATCTCTCGGTTAAGCATTAGAGATATATTAATACATACTGAAGTGATGATGGAATGTTGTTATTTCGACCTGGTATTTAGTACATCATCTTATCGATTCGTAATAAACAACCGTTATCCATTTTATGATCGTTTTATTCGTTTATTTTAAACCTTCATATTGACAGAAATTTTTTATCACTTCACACGATTATCGTTAAAGAAGGATAAAGTAGGTGACAACTTAACACTTGCTACTTCTAATTGCTATAAATAAGCATCACATTCTCGTGTGCACTATTTTATAAAATTGGAGCAGTTCAATTATAGAACATAGATTTGCGTAAGAGAAATCTTGTCCGCACAACACGGGTATTTTGCCAGCAACCGTAAGAGGTACTACATCTTACAAGCAAACATCAGATATGCAGCACTTATAAATACATTTTAAATAAAAGTATGATGTTTTTTAAACTAAATATAACGTTGTCTGTTTTAATAGAATTAAAACATTATTCAATTTTATTCATAATAACATTGAATAAATTAGGGGCGTTTTATATTTTGTGTTTTATATTACTTTTGTAACAACTCTATTGTGGAATTAATTTTGTAAGCATTAAATAATGGTTACACAATTAATGGTTAATGAAATAATTTCGAAACGTCGTTTGTCGGAGCCATTTAAGATTCTTTGTAGGTTTGAGGTTCGGCTGTAAGTTTGACATGGGAGGTAATATTCAGTGCGTAATCAACAATCGAAGCGCACCTAGTACTGGACACCGAACCCAAACGCTCTTGTGAAAACGCACATTCCCAGATTTTGTAAGTGCGATTGACCTGTTATAATGCGGGCAAATAACAAGTTTGCCCTTTCCATTGCGTCCATTGTCGGTGTTAGTTTTTCAATTCAATAGACTTTACTTGTGATAGGTTCCAGCGAATGGAATGCATATTGTTGTAAGTTTTTAATGTTTATATCTAGATATATAACTAAGAAATGGTAGTCAATGATAACACAAATTTCGATCTTTTAAAATATTTGAATTGAATGCTTTCGAACATCCGATCACTTTCGGCTTTTAAAATGCCATGCAAAGTTTATTAGAAAAGTTAAATATGCAAGAATTTAGCTTGAAATAATAATACATTAATTTCATTTCTAAAATTACATTTAGTAGAAAAAACTTTATTTATTTTTATAATTTATTTATGGTGTACAATTTTTTAAAATTGTACAGTTTTTTTCTATCGATACGACCACGTGCTATCCGAATCATTATAATTTTCTTCGATAAGATATTCGGATGATCCGGATAGCACGTGATTTCTTCAGCAGAAAATTAGGATGATCTGGATAGCACGTGGTTAGTTTAAAGAGGCTCTGTACATGATACGACGTAATGTCATTCTCGGAGATGCCTTTTTAATTTGTGAGGGTTTAATTTTTGTTAGATAGTTGTTATACATGCCTTCTTTGTCATCAATATTAGTTTTATTAAGAATAAGGCTGTCTGAATAAATTGGTTAACTTATTTAGTAAAAATTATTAGGGTTAAAAGCATAAATATCATCAATATATTAAAACATATATTTCATATCTTTATATAATTTAGATTTATTTTTTAAACAGTTATAAACAAATTCATATTCTATAAAGCTTAAAAATAAGTCAGCTATAATTAAGCTACTATTACCTTCCATTAGAACACCTTTTATATATAAAAGGTGTTACCCTACAATATTTTTTGAAGTGTGCTTTAATTTCTTTAAGTATTTTAATTATATAAACCGAATGTGGTTTTAATGTACATTTAAACGCACTACATATGAACTTAGGTTTTTTTGAATTTTTATGAAATTTTGGATTCCAATATAATATAGGTATAGTTTTATTGTCTGATTCAATTTTTATACCCTTTTTAATGGAGACTATTTAAATAATCACTAAATTATCTGCCTCATAGAAGATAATGATATTAGAAGATAACGATGCTAGCCACGCTAACAAAACTTTATACCATCCATGTGATATAGCTCTATTAGCTTGTTTTCTTATTGTTTTCCTTGTTTTACTTTTTTTACTTTTACTATTTTTTACTTTATGTTATTTTATTTAGCCTAGTTTTACTTTATTTTTTCTACGAATAATCAAAGCCTAGAGCACAAACATAATTTTTTTGTTTGACCTAAACCGAAACGCAGTGTTCTAAAAGAACACTGCAAAAGATTAATACACCGTATGAATTGAACTTATTGGATATAAACTGACCAAATAGATTGATCGAAATCACTAAAGTTGTTGATAAAATTTTGCTGCAGCGAAATAGTGACTTGAACTTACCTATTTCGATATACTACGAATGGAGCAATTTGGGATAACAAGTCGTACGACCTACTAACAAATCTTCGTATGAGATTCACAGTGAACGTGTCTAATACGTTCTATGTGTGGGAGACATTTCAAATTATTTGTATCTGAAATGATTATTTTGATATTTTAAAATAATAATCTTAAAATGATTATTTGTATGTACTAAACTTTCAAGCATTCAAATGCATTTATAGAATGGTGGGGGTTTCACTGAAATCCTTTATCGTAGGTTTCCTATCAAAGGTGAAGATATGCTCAATTTATATAAGAGAACTTTTTAACTTCTCTCTCAGCTAAGTTATGTTGATTAAATAACGGACAAGCACCTAAATATTTAATTCCAATAAAAAATATTTAAAATAAAATTGACGTTTTCAATTAAATAAATGTTAGCATATCAGAAGGCGTCTTTCTTCTCACGCAAGATCCTCATACATTCGGAAGGAATTTTAGAGTTACAAAAGTTCTGAATACCAGACTGATTGAGTCTCATAAATGGATTGTATTTGAGTTCCTCTCCAATTGTCGACGGAACAGTAATTGCTTGATCTTGAGCCCATTTTAGTTTCTCTTTGATGGCCTTGTTATCAGGCTCAACGGTTTTAGCAAAACTTAGATTCTTAACAGTGTATTCATGGCCGCAATATACTAAGGTTTCCGGTGAAAGTTTAGCAAGGACATCCAATGAGTAACACATATCGTGAGCGTTTCCTTCGAAGAATCGTCCACATCCACCAATAAACAGGGTATCTCCTATATGTATTTTTAATACAGATGCATTAAATGCATTAAAAAATTTAAATTATTTAGTCAGTAAAACATTAAAATACTAAGCGGGCTCTGTTTATCAAAACATAAAGAATTATTCAAACAATTATTATATAATTTATATAAACTGACTTATATTAATTAATATAAAATGATTTATAATAAAGTATTATAAATTATATATTAATAAAAATAAATTAATATAAATTATTCAAAACAGAAACTTAATTTTTTTAAATCTTAGAGCAGTATTTTACGATAAGTAGCTAACTTACTGCTGAGATAGAACGGACAAAAATTCAATTGTATAATTGTATATCTGCAAAATTCAAAAATATTATTAAGTCAACTTTTAATTCAAAAGTTGGTTAAACTTTCGAATTAAAGCGGACCGACGTGATCCACTTTAACTATATAAAATGTCTAGCTTCATGATTATATTATTATTTTATTTCTTAACCTGTAATAACAACAAAACTAAGAATGTTAAAAATCAAAAAATTTAAGCAGAATTGAATTTAAACTCAAATATTTATTTACATGATAAATGAATTATAAATTCTAACAAAAACTTTGTTTAGAATAAAAATTTATAAAGTTTTAATAGAACTTAATATTCTAATTGAACTATTACGTAATGGTTCAATTACTTAATATAATGTCAACTGATTTTATATTAATCAAATATAAAATCAGTTAAAGATTTTAATATTTATTTAATTTATAACGTTTAAAATAGTTTAGTAAAGCCTCATTTATCCCTTATACCTACGTTCACATCGTTTACTATTAAATTCCAATTCCACTCATTAACCCCATTTACCTTTTCACCTTATCATAAGTTTCATTGTAGAAAAATCATTCTTAATCCTTTTACAAGCGTTAACCAACCTTCTGCCCCTTAAATTTCACTTACCCTTTTTAACACAATTTTTCATATTATTAAATTATTCCATTAATCCCCCTATACCCGATTCTTTTTATTTACAGAATTAAATTTTTTTCCATTTACACTCTTAGAGGCTAATCACTCTTAGCCCCTTAAATTCCATTTACTCTTTATAACCACATTTACCTGTTTATTTCATACTTTTTACCATTTTACAATATCTTTCGTTGTTAATGAAATCAGAATGTATAATATGTATAATTTTTAGCTTGAACATTAAGGATTAAAGGAAGGTTAAATAGTGTAAACCGGGTAAAAGGACGTTAAAGTGTGTAAATAGGTATTAGGTATTTATACGGAATAGGTATTTCTTCATTATTTTCGTTATTATTTATCTGATTCATTTTTTTCAATGTGGAAACATACCATATCCTCTTTAACTATATAAAATGTCAAACTTCATCATTTTATTTGTAATAATGAAATACCTTATTATTACGGCTGATACAATTCAGCTGTTGAATTTTATCAAAAACTAAATTTTCATGTCGATTAATGTCGACATTAACCGTCGGCATTAAGGGGAAAGTACTTTCCTGTGATAATGACTTCCCTATTATTTTAATATGATCACAATTAGCGATGTTCTTTTTCGAGAACTGTACGTTTTATATCGAATATTGTATACCAACTATCAACAAGATTGTTATTGGTACATCTTAATTCGTCAAGAAATAATAAAGGTAGTTAATAATGAGGTAGTTCATATACTATCATCAGTAAACAACAAACTTAGATAATTAAAATTCAGAATTTTCAAAGTAATTATTTTTTAAGTCATTGCAAAGATTGATACCGGTAAACAATGCATTTGGTTCATCAGTTGTGTTGCTAGAAGCTAGAATGCACATATGTCCTTGAGTGTGGCATGGAGTATGAATAAACTTTAATCGAAGGGCATCAATCTAAAGCGCCTTTACAATAGTAGTTACTATTTAATATGCACCACTTTATTAACTTAAAATTAAAAATCCTGAATAAAGGATAATTATCTAAACGACAATTTCAATAATATTGATTTACGGAATATTAAAAATACATATTTTTTATATTTTTAAATTTAATTATATATATCAACCAGGACTGTCTATTACACTATCTGCTTCTCTCTATACATAGAGAATTTCATGTTACTTTGCTGCAACACGACATACCGTTTCGGCTTTGATAAGCTTTATCAGTTGCAGCACATAAAATACATACGCATGAAAAATGTACTATATAGATTACAGCAGAAAGAATTCACTAAATGGTAATTGCATGACGAAGCTTGCGCTATCGAAGTCAATGCAATGCAGTGAATTCTTTAATAAAAAATAAGGGCTTTGATTCAACCAGTTATATATAGGTTCGATTCAACAATATAAATATATATATATTCATCTTTTGATACTTGAAACAGTGATTCCTACCTTTTATTTCAATAATGAAATGAGATTACTTAACTAAGGCGACACGTTTTGTACTGTATATCAATTAAAATGAAATATCTTTAAGTTAAAAGTTTTAAAACCAGTATTTTACGAAACGATTAATAGTATACCAAGTTTTTCACAGTTGTAATTTAATCATAATTATAATAAAAACATATTTAAATATCAATTATTTAGTTTTTAATATTTTTGTTAAATAATTTTTAATTTAACGTAAATTGATAAGATATATTCACTATAATTCGATTAAAAGCACGTCAACGGGTATGATAATTGTTTGTCGATCAGGTAAACTATTATTCCATCATCTGCAGACAAATTAATCTAGTTAAAGATTTACAGTATGTAGTAATTGTATCATATAAATCTTAGAAACTAAATTATCTAAAACATTAATAGTCATATATTGTAGAATATTCCAATGCAAGTGCATCCTGTACGAACTCCTACAACTGATTAATTTGAGATCATTTTTATAAATGTTTAAAAAGGAAATGTTTAAAAATGATTACAAAGTAAACAGCACCGCAGCCTTGGATCCTCAAAGGACCAATAAATAAATTAAAGGTTTGATTCAACCAGGACTGTCTATTACAGCTATCTGCTTCTCTCTATATATAGAAAATATCATGTTTATACATTGCAAGAGGGCGTACTGTTTCGGCTTTGAGAAGTCTCATTAGTTGCAGAAATACAATGTATACACATGAAAAAAATACTATATATAGATTAAGGCAGAAAGAATTCACTATATGCTAATTGCATGACGTAGCTCGCGCTTTCGAAGTTAATGCAACGCAGTGAATTCTTATAAGTAAACAGACATTAGCGGGATCACTAAATGACCAAATTACAAGGGAAACAGCACCTCCGCCTGGGATCCTCAGAGGACCAATAAATAAATTAGAGGTTTGATTGAACCAGGACTGTCTATTACAGCTATCTGCTTCTCTCTATATATAGATATTATTATGTTTCTACATTGCAAGAGGGCGTATCGTTTCGGCTTTGAGAAGCCTCATTAGTTGCAACAATACAATGTATACACATGAAAAACATACTATATATAGATTAAGGTAGAAAGAATTCACTGTATGCTAATTGCATGACGTAGCTTGCGCTTTCGAAGTTAATGCAACGCAGTGAATTCTTTTTAGTGTGATAGACATTAGCGGGATCATGAAATGATCAATCTAATAAATTACAAGGAAATATTATCGCTGACTGGGTTCCTCAAAAATCAATTAGAGATTTGACTCAACTCGGACCGTCTGTTACATCTATTTGCTTCTCTCTATACATAGAGAATTTCATGTTTCGACACTACAAGACGACATACCGTTTCGGCTTTGAGAATCCCATCAGTTGCAGTACATCCAATGCATATACATGAAAGCATACTATATATAGATAAAACCAGAAAGAATTCAATAAATGTTAATTACATGACATAGCTTGCGCTTTCGAAGTCAATGTAATGCAGTGAATTCTTTTCAGTCTAATAGGCATCAGCGGGATCATTAAATGATCAATAGAATAAATTACAATAAAAATATTATCGCTTACTGGATTTCTCAACAAATTAATTAGAGATTTGACTCAACTCGGAACGTCTGTTACATCTATTTGATTCTCTCTATACATAGAGAATTTCATGTTTCTACACTACAAAACGGCATGCCGTTTCAGCTTTGAGAATTCCCATTGGTTGCAACACATCCAATGCATATAATGAAAACATACTATATACAGATAAAAGCAGAAAGAATTTAGTATGTGATAATTGCGTGACGTAGCTTTCGCTTTCGAAGTCAATACAATACATTGAATTCTTTTCGGCTTTGAGAACATCATCAGTTGCAGCACATCCAATGCATATACAAAAAAATTTATGAATTATTAAAGTAAAAAACACAAACGCATATACATGAAAAACATACTATATATAAAAGCAGAAAGAATTCACTAAATGCTAATAGCATGAAGTAGCTTGCGCTTTCGAAGTCAATACAATGCAGTAAATTCTTTTTAGTGTAATAAACATCACGGGATCAATAAATGATCAATAAAATAAATTACAAAGGAAATATTACCGCTGTATGGGATCGTCAAAGGATCAATAAATAAATTAGAGATTTGATTCAATCAGGAATGTCTATTACACCTACCTGCTTCTCTATATACATATAAAAGTTCATGTTTCTACACTGCAAGACGGCATACCGTTTCGGCTTTGAGAACCATCATCAGTTGCGACACATTCAATGCATATACATGAAAAACATACTATATATAGATAAAAGCAGAAAGAATTCACTATATGCTAATTGCATGATGTTGCTTTCGCTTTCGAAGTCAATGTTATTTTATATTGACGCTTTCGAGGTCAATATAATATCTTTCTAATTTATATATATTATATTTATGTAATTTATCTATTTATTTTTGACGTAAAATACATTTTTATAAAAGCATACAATTCACTTTTACCAAAAATGTTTTAATCTTGAGTTCAAAAGAGCTAAATTATAAATAAATTATTAACATTAAAAATTGTCATTCTTAATTAACCTTATTTACGAACTAAATTTATTGTAATTTATTGTAATTTTTGCAATAAAAGGTATTTCATTTTATCCCGACATCAAAAATTGAAATTTTAAATTAAAAATATTTAATGAAATGACGTTTAATATAATTTTTGAAATATAATTTTTAAAATACATGATTAAACGTACCTGTATTTGCGCCTTGTCTTTAACCTTATTCGTAATACAGAGAATCCGTGAGTCCATACCATATACAGGTACATCGATATAGTTTATTATCTCTTTATTTCCCCCTGAATGATCTCTAAATCAACGCCTTCAAATTTTTAAAGTTATTAATAATAAATTTTAATTTTTTAATCATTAATATTTCGAATACTCAAATATTATAAATTAAAAAGTATATAAATATTAATAAATTACATGGATTGACATATCGGTTTAATTGATTATCAATACTCGAAGTAAACCAATATCATTACATATTATGACAATTCTTAAAATTCCATTATTGAATGTATTATATTTAATGTTATATGGTATACTTGAATGCTCATTGAAAAATATATTTTTTGTAAATTTAAATTAGTGATCTTTACGATGTAAATTAATAATAGTTTTAATCGATGTTAATTTAATGTTCATATCTAGATATATACCTAAGAAATAATAGTCAATGATAACACGAATTTCGATCTTTTAAAATATTTGAATTGAATGCTATCGAACATCCGATCACTTTCGGCTTTTAAAATGCCATGCAAAGTACATTTAGTAGAAAAAACTTTATTTATTTTTATAATTGATTTCTGGTGTACAATTTTTTAAAATTGTATAAAGTTTTTTCTGCCGAGACGACCACGTGCTATCCGAATCATTATAATTTTCTTCGATAAAATATTCGGATGATCGGATAGCACGTGGTTTCTTCAGCAGAAAATTAGGATGATCTGGATAGCACGTGGTTAGTTTAAAGAGGCTTTGTACATGATACGACTTAATCACATTCTCGGAGATGCCTTTTTAATTTGTGACGGTTTAATTTTTGTTAGATAGACGTTATACATACCTTCTTTATCATCAATATTAGTTTTATTAAGAATAAGGCTGTCTGAATAAATTGGTTAACTTATTTAGTAAAAATTATTAGGGTTAAAAGCATAAATATCATCAATATATTAAAACATATATTTCATATCTTTATATAATTTAGATTTATTTTTTAAACAGTTATGAACAAATTCATATTCTAAAGAGCTTAAAAATAAGTCAGCTATAATTACGCTACTATTTACTCCCATTGGAACACATCTACTTTGTCTAAATATAGATGTCCCTACTTTTAAAAAATTTTGATTTATCAAAATATTTAAAGATTCTATTAATTCAATTTTATCCATTTGTATTTACTTTATGATTTAATTTTTGGTAGATAGGCGTTATAGTTATTATAACATATATATGTATATATTTTTCCGAATATAAGATTTATTAATTTTACTAACGTTTCTTTAATATCTACTAAATCGAGATTTGTATAAAGCGTACTAAAATCGTATGTATTTATATTTTGAAAATTTATTCCTTTTGTCTGTTCTAAAAATTCTTTTGTAGAATTAATACTGAAATAGTGTTTTATACCGGTATTAATTTCGATTATCCTACAATATTTTTTGTATTTACCTGATGGTTTAACTAGATAGGCGTTAGAATACAAACCGATTTTACATTAACATTTTTTAAATATAAAGTAATTTTGAAATATATCAAATACTATGGTGTTGGTTATACTTATCTATTACAAGTATTAATTTCAATTGTCAAATTTTAGCGATCACCATATTGTAATCCAAATTGAATTGTTATTAAACAGCATACTTACAGATGATGATGTGTTGTAAGCACACATGCCAAATTTAAATTGTTTTCGTCAACGTAATTTAACGCCTAAAATTATAATCATGTTTACGTAAATGAATAACAAATATGTACCTTTTTGGCGTTCCATGGATCAACTAAAACGCATGCATTGGATGTACTATGAGATATTACATACATATAATTATCTGATCCCGCGGTCAATACGGCAACATTCAAAGCTTTAGCCATCGATCTAAACATTATCTCACTTACTTCTAAAGCTAATTTCTATGAAGATAAATAAAGTAAAATGTAATTAGCAGAAATTTGTAGTAAATATATTTATATTTACTTTATGCTTGAATTATTTTGCCAGATAGGCGTTAACATGTATATATCCTTCTGAATACAAAGAAGTATTTTGCATTTTAAGACAAAGTTATTACTAGCTTTTTTATTTTTTAATTTTATCAAACATATAATTTTTCCAAATTTTAACCCTAAATGTATTTAAGCTTTCGTTATTAATCAGCTTATTAAAGTAAGAATTTAAGTCATTATATAACCAGTGGTAAATTTTATTTTATTATTATTTAATCTATATTTATACCCTTTTGATAGCATTTTCTTTAATTCACCATTATAACAATTTCGGTAAAGTTTATACATTATTTTAGGAATATAATATATATAACTGATAATATATTTGTTATTTGTTAATGCTTATTTAATATTTTGTTTAATATTATATTTAAAATTTTTCTACATTATTTTTAGAATCGTCAATATTTTGTCAGTCTTTGTTATATTCGAAATACTATTTGCCATATTCAGGAATAACTCAAACTTATATGTGATCGCGTTATATATTTTTCTTTTTAATGTTAAACTAATTCTTTTTCTAATGTTAATTTTCCAAAATTTGTAAATATTATAAGATGTATTTAACTTAAATATGCATAATAATATAGCTTAAATATTGTATTTGACCTGTAATGTATTTAGCTTTCGCTATTAATAAGCTTACCAAAGTAAGAATTTAAGTCATTATATAAGAATTGTAAAATATATTTGTATTATTTAATCTATATTGTCCTATTTGACAACATTTTCTTTAATTCACCATTTTCAATTAATTGAGATCTACCCTTTCTGATATTGATGATAATAGGATTGAAAGAACACACGAGGAAAATATGAAACCGACCAATGAATTAATAAATATGTTTCGAACCTTCTATAACACGCTAATATTGAGTAAATTTCGATTTTGTAATAATTAATAATTAAAAGGTTTTATACGGCATTTTTATGACATTTTTAATTTTCTTATTTGTCCAATTTCATTGTAGTGTTTAAAAATATAATATATTTTCTATGCTAAAAACGTAAAGTATAAATCAACTTTAAGCAAAGAACTTAATATTTATATCATCAGGTCTATTTATTAAATTATTAAATCATTAATTTTAATCAGGAATTAAAATTTAATTTAAAATTAATGATTAATTAATGTTTTTCAAAAGTTTCAGGAGCTATAGAAATATATGATATTTTAGGGATATAAACTTTTTTACTTACTTCCGTTCCATTAAATTATAAAAATAAATATTATGTATATACTTTTTCATATTGCGTGCAATAATTATCATTTCATAATAATCACTTTTATAAAATTTAATTATAAATAAATTAAATAATTAAATAAAAGTAAAAATAAAATAATAAAAGTTAGAAATGATCGCTCGATTCAATGAAAGACTAAAATTTGTATGACAAAATATCTGTCTAACACACAAAACTTTGAAAAAAAACTGATCTGTATATTGAAAATATTACTTAAATATTTTGCGTTAGATAACTTATAATAAAGACGTTGTTTTTGGATGTATTTTACAACATTGTTTTGTAGTATTTATAGAAGTTAATTAAAGCATGATATTACAAAGTTCTTATTTAAATTTCATATAAAAACAAGTAGTTGTTAACCTACATACAATCGATAGTCGTCAAACTAATGTCGGCATATAAACTTCAATACAAGCATTCAGCATTTTACAAGTAAAATTTGTACAAATATAGATATGAAAACTTTGAAATAATTATTACTGTATCTTTATAAATAAAGATTTTACATTTTACAATTAAAATATTTTAAAATTAAATTATTATAATTAATTTGTTGATCATTTTTCAGGATAAATGTATTTATATTTAGCTACTGTGGATTTTTCAAGTAGTATATTATATTTTACTACAAAAGTTATAAATTGATCACAAAGAAGATTCGCTGAAATGTTTTGCTTTTTTGAACAGTCTGGTAGTTTACTGATATGCGAGTTCTGCACAGTTTGGTTTATAAATCCAGACTGTGAACTAAAATAAACGCATAATGTACGGATTTTTGATTTGAAAATTCCTTCAAATTATAAATCTTTTATAACTGATAAACGACACAGAAGTATATACAAAATATTTTTATTGAACATTAAGATATATGCACTGTTCTTAAATTTTATAAATATTAATTATATTAATAATATTTTTTATATATTAATTAATTATATTATTACTTAATTTTTATGTTATATAGCATGTATACTTATTTACAGACGACAATTAATGTTATTCAAAGAATCCGCGGATCATACAAATCAAAGAATTTCAATAAAATTTTCAAACGCTACTGAGTTCATCATTAGAATATAAAATAATATTTTTCAATCCGTTTCAAAAATTGTTTTTTGATAGCAATTTGAACTAATTGATATTGTAACAATAAACCTAGGCTGTTCTAAAAGAAATCTTTTAAATGGCATATAAAATAAGTTAATATTCGAAAGAAGAAATAATAAAAAGTTGATTTAGTAAATAGTACTCTTCTAAACTACTCGCCAATGTAATAGGTACTCAATAATTTGTGTATTCACACAACATTAGTGAATGTTGTGTCTTTGCATTCTACATAAAATTTAAATTTTACTTTATAATGAAATTTTAATATAAAAATTATATAATACTATATTTATTAATAAATGAATCAATTATAATACTTATGTTATAACTTCATTATATTAAGAAACAAGGTTTCGTACAAAGCATAAAAAATTGAGCTATAAAGTTTTATTTTTGCAAATAACAACACAAGTATTTGAAGAGCACTTACTAAAGTATACAAAAACGAACCACAAAATATGTTGTTTAGCATAGAGAAAAACATTGTATAACCGCTGATATCTACAGTTAAAAATTTCATCAAATCACTGAAATTGCTTTGTGCTGTAAGAAAGTAAAAAATGTGTGGAGAAAATGAAAATACGCAGAAGATGAACGCATTGCAAACACAGGAAGGAAAGATAGCAACACAACATTGTAGATGAAACAGGTTTAGGATATATTTCGAATTTCGAAAATGACGGATGACGTAACAAATCGTCTTTTTATTAAGTTTCAGATAGTCAAAATACAAAGATATTATGTAATGCTAATAAAAATGTGAACATTTTATATATATTGTTTATATTAAAAGATCATTTTGATGCAATCAAATTTAAATTCAGCAATTTAAATGCAATCTAGCAATTTAAATCAAGCAAGTGCATACGAACGATCAAAATATTACGAACCAAATAGCATCTTAAGAAAATTACAATTTTAAGGGTAATGATCAAAAAGAAGGACAATTTTATTTGATATTTCGCTAACTTATGTCAGCATCTTCAGAAAATTACAATTTTAAGGGTAATGATCAAAAAGAAGGACAATTTTATTTGATATTTCGCTAACTTATGTCAGCATCTTCAGAAAATTACAATTTTAAGGGTAATGATCAAAAAGGACAATTTTATTTGATATTTCGCTAACCTCTGTCAGCATCTTCAGAAAATTACAATTTTAAGGGTAATGATCGAAAAGAAGGACAATTTTATTTGATATTTCGCTAACCTCTGTTAGCATCTTCAGAAAATTACAATTTTAAGGGTAATGATCAAAAAGAAGGACATTTTTATTTGATATTTCGCTAACCTCTGTCAGCATCTTCAGAAAATTACAATTTTAAGGGTAATGATAAAAAAGAAGGACAATTTTATTTGATATTTCGCTGACTTCTGTTAGCATCTTCAGAAAATTACAATGGTTATTTTCAATGGTTAACAAAATATCAATAAAAAATTTCCTCTTTTCTTTGATCCAGCTCCAAATCTTTTTTAAAGAATTTGATTGTCATTTGATAATATGTAAAACATTTGTTTGATTTCAATAATTATTGATATCAATAATTTTGAATCTTACAAACAAATTTAATTATACAACAAAAATTTATTGGTTATTTGTAGCAAATTCTAATTTTTATATTTTTATAATTGTAGTCATTTCATAAGTATAAAAGGACTACTTAGCGAATGGTGCATTACGAATCCAAGCTCGTGTGTGATCTTGTTAGTATAAATAATATTATTAAATGATAGCATCATTTAATTATTTGTTTATAAAAATAAAGAATTTAAAAAATATAGATAATTCGACATACGTAGAAAAATTTATATTACCGAATAATTCTATTCATCGTATGACAGTAAATCGAGATATTCTAAAATACAATGTTGATACGTAACATTAATAAAAAGTATTTTAATTCTACTTTTCATACATTTTTTACACAAATGCGTAGATGCTAATCATTTTGTGTTTAAAACTTGAATTCCTTAATGTATAATTTTTATCGATTAACTGAAATTACTAGAAACCACGCAATCGATAAAATCGAACCAACATTATTTCATCAGTTTTGAAATTATTTTGATTTATTTTGGAGTGAATAAAAACATATTTTATTTAGACAATCATTAATTTCCTATCTTATATTATTTATTATTCAAGTGAGGTATTAAAATTAATATTTAAATATTATTAAAATAGTATTTCAATAATATAGCCCTTTTAATTTTTATAGTCCACTCATTTCATTTTTATAGTCCATTCTCTACATTTTTATAAAATACAAAAATTGGGCATTTAAATATATAAATACAATTTTGAATGAATGAATAAGAGATAAAATGTATATAAATATGCTTAATAAATAGCGTGTTATCATTTATATAAAATCAATCTTTGCATTCACTCTTTTGATCCATTAGTCCACTCATTTTTTATTATTTTATTTGAATTATAACTCTTATTCATTCATTCAAAATTGTATTTATATATTTTAATGCCCAATCATTGTATTTTATAAAAATGTAACTAATAGACTATCAAGATGAAATGGATGACTATAAAGATGAAATGTGTGGACTATAAAAATGAGTGGACAATAAAATGCAACGAGTGGACTATAAAAATGAAAAGGGCTATATATACTCTTATATATTTTTTATAATATTTTTGTACAAACGGAGGGCTTTAATATAATCCTTATTCTTCTAGTTTTTATTGGTATATTTAGCAATGCAAATATATTGATTTAGATAATTAATGATTACAATCAATGAAATCATAATTAATATAAGTACTTATTTGTGAACCCTTACTCATGTCATTTATAGGATACTTAAGTGGTGCATATAAAGATACATACTATTTACATTTAGAACGCTGTTAAGTTACTAAATAAACAAAAATTGTTCATTTAAAAAATTGAAAATAAAAGCTCAATTTCAATTCAATTGAGCACAAAAGCAATTTTTTGAATGTGGGAAGAATGCTAATTGAATTTCCATCCATAGAATTCAATCGAATTCTATTAAACGCTGATAAGTTTATCATAATAAAAAATATTTCATTTTTTAAAATAATTTGGAAGAATCTTGTTAAGCATTTCGAGGTATAACAATAAGTGCAGCGAAAATCAAAAATTGTAAATAAAAATTATATTATATTTAAATCTACAAAGGACTTAAATATAATTTATTAGGCGATTGTTGCTATAAACTAAAAAATATTCTCACTACCTGACTAATATGTATATTAGTCAGGTTTATTGAAGTGACCATTGTGGATATACATCCACTTAGAAGTCAACTAAATTACAAATTTACAGTTTTACAACAACAAATAAAAAGTTAAAAATTGTCAATAGGTTGATGTTGATGTGTGGGATGGTTAAAAATTAATAATTTAGTCGATCATTAAGAAATAAAAAAGAGCAGAAATTGTACTTGGAGGATATTAAGGAGGTGGTTGATTGGATGGCGGAAGGCAGTTTATTCCCGAGAAGAGGAGCAGCAATAAAAAGGAACACCGGCCAAAGTTTGAGGAAAATGACGGAACATGGAGCTGAAGAGAGTTATATGAACGAAGATTTATGGAGGTAAGGCAGGATTCGGTAAGTGTAGGAAGATGCAAATAAGAAGGCGAGATTTAAGAAAAGAGTCAAAAATGATACACAGGATACGAAATAGAATGCGGTTTTTCATTGTTAGCCAGTTGAGTTCAGAAAGGCAAGAGGAAATGTGATCAAATTTGTGATGAAGGTGATTAATTAGGATGTTATGGTCAACAATGATAAAAACCGATTACCAATACGATGACCAATACGATGATCAATATGATGACTAATACCATGACCAATAAGATGACCAATACGATGACCAATACGATGACCAATACGATAACCAATACGATAACTAATACGTTAGCCAGTTGAGTTCAGAGAAGCAAGATAAAATGTGATCAAAACGGCGGAGGAGAAAAAGGATACGCACAACTAAATTCAAAAAGTACTGGAGAGGAAGAAGGGGTGATTTAGAAAAGGAAGCAAACATACTGAGGCAATAGTCGATCTTAGGAAACAATAGACTGAAGATAAGAGAGTGACAGGAGTTAAAATCAAGCGAGCTCCTGACACAGCGAAGATTGTGAAGTGTGAGATTGCAAGATCGGGTTTTGTCGCTAACGAATGGATCGAGAGAAAGACAGTTGTCGAAGTGAACTCCCAAGAAAGTGAGATGATTAACAATAGGAAGAACGGTAGAATTAAGAAATACTAATTGAGGAGAGACAGAGAGGAAAGAAGGGGATAACCCATAAGATGTTAGACTTTGAATGGTTAAGATACAAACGAAGTGAGGAAAGATGCTTGGAGATGGAGAGAAGACAATTAATAAAAGAGGCGGAGTGATCATCAATAGGGTGATAAGGAAAATTAGAGTAAAGGAGAATATCATAAGCATATTGCATGATGCATACGTTATGCTCACATATAATGATGGTAAGATCGTAAAGAAGAGAGAAAATAATTAGTTCGAACACATAACCTTGATGAATTACCAGGATAAAATGAAGGGGAGAGAAACACGCACTGGAACATACATGGAAATATCATTCATAGAGATATGAGGAGAACCTGGATACAGTAGCAGAACCTAACAGTAGCAGAAGAAAATCCATAGCAGCGACGAAGGCGATGAAGGAGGATGGAATGGTAAACAATGTCAAACGCAGAACAAAAGTTGATGGAAATTAAAACATTATAGTTTCTCGTCACGAGCATGAAGCAAGAAGTAAGTCAGAGAAAACTTTGTTGCTAACTAAGTAGAATGTTGAGATTGAAAAGCAGATTGAAAATAAGAATAGGGTTTGGACGAAGTTATAGATGTTAGCCTGGTTCAGCAAAAGACGTTTAAGAAGTTTAAAGACAATTGGAATGTTATAGATAGAGCGATATGAAGAAGGTAGAAAAGAATCAAGGGCAGGCTTCTTGAGTAGTGATCAGATTATGGCGGATTTCCACCAGGAGGAAAATAGCAACTACGAATGAAAGGTATCATAGGATATGATCGCTTCTCTGATTATTCACTATCATAGAAAAAACCAGAAGACCTATTGGATCGAAATAATAAAAGCGATTAAACCGATCTAACGCATGCAATCAGAGACCGTTCAATGAAGATCAAATTTTGTAAAAGGAATCATTTATAACTTAATATAAATTACATTCCATGTGGTCCGATCCATATATTGGAAATATGGTAATTGCAATATTTACGGCATTTGCTATGTGATTAATTAAATTGTACGCACCGATTAATTATTAGATGCGCTATGGGTCCGATTGGATCCTACAAAATATGTTACCCTCTCTGTCGGACATGTACACCCTCAATGTCGGGCATGCTCTAGAGTGTAGGGAGTGTAGGTTTACCATTTATTTGTCATTATCCTATTCGAGGTATATTATTCATGAAGCTTTATGAAATATGTCATACAGTATCAAGCGAAACAACTCTTACAAACGTGACGAACAAATTGAGTTTTAAAACATGATACTTATACTAAAGAAAACGGGGCACGATTAGATGTATTGTGGTCTGGACTGAGAAATTAAATATTTGAGCGGACGTACCTATAAGTTAATCTTTCACAACACATACTATCTTGTAAAAACCGTATTTCACAATCATTATTTGCATTTAACTAATCCTGTAAAAATGAATATCATAGTACTTTACTGGTTTTATGGGAAATAAAGGCTTTTAACTTATCACCTGGATTTACAAAAAAGGGTATGCCCACAATAACCAAAAATATTCCGATTAAGTAGTTTGAAAAGACGTTTAGAATTTTCAAAAACACGCATAGCATCGACCTGTATCCAAAGTTTTCAAACTCATAAAATATGAACAGATTGTTTTGCATTAATGTGATCCATTTACGCGTTACCATTTGTTAAATGATATGTATGGGAATAAAATTGTATATCTAATTATAATCTTATGAAAGATGTAATTACCAGTCCTATGAAGAAAAACAAATTTCAGAACTTGTGATTACACTGCTTAGAAAGATTTGGCAACATTATAAAGTACCTTACTCGATTGAGTTTTCATTTGAGAATGTATCTCAATAATATACTTCTTCGGTAATGTCTTCTCATTGTTGGTTTGTATCGTAAAGGCCATTTCCATAACTTTGCTTCTTTAAGTGTTTTGTAAATAATGACAGGGGTGACTGTTGAACCCTGTTTTATAAGTGCATCCTATTATGTAGCCACTATCAATTTAGCAATGATGTGTATTTTAATGCAGTTGTTAAAATCATGGTTCAGAAATTATGATCACCTTTTTATTTAAACTTCTATAAATTTGAATGTATTACACATAACAAAGTTTTAAAACTACATTTCAACTGGCTGATTAAACTGGTTGTTATTATAATAAATTTATGTAAACGTTAAATAATATATTAAATTAAATCACGACTTAAAACGATACTAATGATAGCTTGAAATTAGAAACATTGTATCTGTATCTATTCTGTACATGTTAAAATTGGTGTTACCTTGTTACTAATAGCGGATTGGGCGAGTTTTAAATCGCCCAATCTTCTTTGCAGTACATATTTATAATGTACAGATGTGATTGATATGATGTTCTCATCTTTACTTGACAAGTATAGGAATTTTGAGCTTTAGAGTCAATGATTTACAAAATTTCCAATATCTTCAATTTAAGGGCAATAAGGTTTTGTTTTAAATAAATGATTCATTATTACGATAATTTACCTTTTAATTTTATTATTAATAGTTCATTAATATTTTCCAAAAATTAAAGTATTCTGGAATTATCATAATATAGTAAATGTATATTTAACAGCTGATGTTGAGGAAATATCCCATACACAGGGTTTGGGCTACTTTGAAGGGAAATTCGTTCCTTTTGAACAACTCGAGGCTACAACTCAACGCGGTTCAAACATAACTTTTATTGGCATCACGTTACAAGCAACTGACCAATACATGACAGATGATATAATGACTGGAAAAATTAAGGAAATAATGAAATTGGAAACCAACAATCATGTAGTAGAATAGCACATTTTACTGAAAATCGTTTTTATAAAGAAAATTTTAACTTTGACAAAACACCTTTATTTTACTATTTATTTTAAATAGTAAAAATTGATTTGTAATCTCTCGGAATTTTCGATTGCAGCTATTCTTTATCATCAGTTTTACACGATCTACAAATATACAAATAATCGCAGTCGATAGAATAAAAGATATTTTTTGACATGAATATATTGGAATTTGTCTACGATCTCATAAGCTTTCCCCATATGTGTAATACGAAAACACTAGCTATGAACGAAAGACTGAAAACAAGTACTGGTAGGGGACCAATCTTAATTCCCGGACTGTCTTCTGTATAGAATCTCCACATACCTCCACCTCCCATTCTTGAATTTGCACTAGCAGTACTCCTTTGATTAGCACCTGCAGTTCGACGTTGTCTAAGAGTTGATGTTCTTCCTTTAGGTTCACTATCTGCACCACCAGACGAACTTGCAACAGCTGGTGACATCTGAAAATATTATCGGGCGGTTTTAATTTTATTAATGTCTATAGAAATTCATTCAATTTTGTTAAATTAAAAATTGTTTAATATTTCTAATTTTTAAATTTTTAATTATATTAGATTTTGTATATTCTCTTTTTATCAATATCGTATATTATGGTATATTTCCTTTACTTCAAAATGTTGTCAATAAATAATTCAGATAAACATTAGATTGGGACTCATTGACTACACATCTTTTGATTACGCTTTACCATGTAAAGTGATTTTAGTTTTTTTAAAAATTATTAATAAAATGATTAATTGATGACTACACACATTAAATAAATTATTATAATTAAGTAAATGATTAATTTAGTTATTAAATAATAAAAAATTGTTTATTATAATACAGTCCGTAAACGACTGCTTGCTGGGGTTGAAACCAAATATAAAATAAAACAGAAAAATTTAAAAGGTAACATTCAGATCAGTTGTAGCAACTTTGAAACACGAATTCAATGCTCGACGTAATGCTTTGTTGCTTTGACTATCAATAGCCACATATGGTAGTCTATTCCATTGATTCACTACACGCTCTCTAATATCCTGGCGATATCGATGTAGCTTTCGGAGATGTTTGAGCATCAATCTGTGTCCTCGCAGCTTTTTAGAATCACGGAGGCTAAATAGGTAATTGAGAGGGTAAGACGAAGACATGAGTGCTTTCCGCACTAGCATCATCATATCAGCTAGAGACAGACTTTTATGGATCAATATAATTCCAAGCGTCCTGAGTTTATGTCTAAATGAAAGACCTTTGACAGCAGGCACGAGCTTTTTTGCAAATCTAAGCACTGAATCATAGGTCGCTAAGTTTTTTTTTGGAAAAGTGGAAAGGCTGCAGGATATGCGAAAATAATATGCGATTCTATAAGCGTGGGATAGAGTATTCGGAAACTACGAGCATCTAAGGTCCCAGGCGAACGTTTAATACGGCCGATAGTACGACGACAGGAGGAAGAGACTTAAGCAACATGTTGAATCCTGTAGGGAATTTTATAAGAGAATATCCCCATATCATCAATTTTGTTAGTGGAGATGGAATTTATGCTACTTTATATATGATGAGTGAATAATTGGCGAACCAATCCGCATTGATTGCATTTATCAGTATTAATCAAAAATCTCTGAGAAAAGCACCATTTGTTTACAGAATCAATATCGAGTTGTAATGATTTAGCATATGAGTGATCGTAAATTCCTCATCATGTCTTTAAATCATCGATGTACATGATACACTCCGATGTGAGATCAGCGGGTATTTCATTAACATATATGTTAAATAAAGTAGGGCTAATGACGGAACCCTGAGGGTCACCCATTGACAGCAAAGTGTATTCAGTTAAATATCGACTAATACGCACTGCACACGGGCAATTACTAAGAAAGCATTATATATAATATAACTATTATATATAATAGTAATGCACGAATGTGCCGAGTAGACAACGGTCCAGGAATTCTTACGAAATACGGCATTTATACTAAATGGTGTTGCTTGATAGACTGGACTTCGATTCACGACTTTCAGTCACCATGTCACTTCTAGACGACCACTTCAGCATCGAAATAATGAGTACCCGGCAACACTCATCAGTAGAATGAGGTACACACTGGTCGTTTCGGTTGCCTGTGTGACATTGTGAATAAAGGCGTTTCCGACACTTTGCTTAATTGTCTGAGGCTTTCGCTCTTAACAAGATCGAATTGCTGTGCGGACCATCCTTAAACACTAGGCAGAGGTTGTTGATGAATTGTCGCTGCACTCGTTGGATCCTAAATGGATACGGCAGGTATAATAGTAATGCACGAATGTGCTGAGTAGACAACGGTCCAGGAATTCTTACGAAATACGGCATTTATACTAAATGGTGTTGCTTGATAGACTGGACTTCGATTCACGACTTTCAGTCACCATGTCACTTCTAGACGACCACTTCAGCATCGAAATGATGAGTACCTGGCAACACTCATCAGTAGAATGAGGTACACACTGGTCGTTTCAGTTGCCTGTTTGACATTGTGAATAAAGGCGTTTCCGACACTTTGCTTAATTGTCTGAGGCTTTCGCTCTTAACAAGATCGAATTGCTGTGCGGACCATCCTTAAACACTAGGCAGAGGTTGTTGCTGAATTGTCGCTGCACTCGTTGGATCCTAAATGGATATGGCAGGTATAATAGTAATGCACGAATGTGCCGAGTAGACAACGGTCCAGGAATTCTTACGAAATACGGCATTTATACTAAATGGTGTTGCTTGATAGACTGGACTTCGATTCACGACTTTCAGTCACCATGTCACTTCTAGACGACCACTTCAGCATCGAAATGATGAGTACCTGGCAACACTCATCAGTAGAATGAGGTACACACTGGTCGTTTCGGTTGCCTGTGTGACATTGTGAATAAAGGCGTTTCCGACACTTTGCTTAATTGTCTGAGGCTTTCGCTCTTAACAAGATCGAATTGCTGTGCGGACCATCCTTAAACACTAGGCAGAGGTTGTTGATGAATTGTCGCTGCACTCGTTGGATCCTAAATGGATACGGCAGGTATAATAGTAATGCACGAATGTGCTGAGTAGACAACGGTCCAGGATTTCTTACGAAATACGGCATTTATACTAAATGGTGTTGCTTGATAGACTGGACTTCGATTCACGACTTTCAGTCACCATGTCACTTCTAGACGACCACTTCAGCATCGAAATGATGAGTACCTGGCAACACTCATCAGTAGAATGAGGTACACACTGGTCGTTTCAGTTGCCTGTTTGACATTGTGAATAAAGGCGTTTCCGACACTTTGCTTAATTGTCTGAGGCTTTCGCTCTTAACAAGATCGAATTGCTGTGCGGACCATTTTTAAACACTAGGCAGAGGTTGTTGCTGAATTGTCGCTGCACTCGTTGGATCCTAAATGGATATGGCAGGTATAATAGTAATGCACGAATTTGCTGAGTAGACAACGGTCCAGGATTTCTTACGAAATACGCATTTATACTAAATGGTGTTGCTTGATAGGCTGGACTTCGATTCACGACTTTCAGTCACCATGTCACTTCTAGACGACCACTTCAGCATCGAAATGATGAGTACCCGGCAACACTCATCAGTAGAATGAGGTACACACTGGTCGTTTCGGTTGCCTGTGTGACATTGTGAATAAAGGCGTTTCCGACACTTTGCTTAATTGTCTGAGGCTTTCGCTCTTAACCAGATCGAATTGCTGTGCGGACCATCCTTAAACACTAGGCAGAGGTTGTTGCTGAATTGTCGCTGCACTCGTTGGATCCTAAATGGATACGGCAGGTATAATAGTAATGCACGAATGTGCTGAGTAGACAACGGTCCAGGATTTCTTACGAAATACGGCATTTATACTAAATGGTGTTGCTTGATAGACTGGACTTCGATTCACGACTTTCAGTCACCATGTCACTTCTAGACGACCACTTCAGCATGGAAATGATGAGTACCCGGCAACACTCATCAGTAGAATGAGGTACACACTGGTCGTTTCGGTTGCCTGTGTGACATTGTGAATAAAGGCGTTTCCGACACTTTGCTTAATTGTCTGAGGCTTTCGCTCTTAACCAGATCGAATTGCTGTGCGGACCATCTTTAAACACTAGGCAGAGGTTGTTGCTGAATTGTCGCTGCACTCGTTGGATCCTAAATGGATACGGCAGGTATAATAGTAATGCACGAATGTGCTGAGTAGACAACGGTCCAGGATTTCTTACGAAATACGGCATTTATACTAAATGGTGTTGCTTGATAGACTGGACTTCGATTCACGACTTTCAGTCACCATGTCACTTCTAGACGACCACTTCAGCATGGAAATGATGAGTACCGAAATGATGAGATTTAGACTTTTATAACTAAAGAATTTTTTATAATTCAATTTTTAGGAATTGATTTAATACTATGTATTAAAATAAATATTCGAGTTCACCAGCAGAAACTGCTATGCGATTAAGTTTCTGCCACAATTCATCGACATCACATAAAAACGAGGCAAATATATGTTAATGACGATTTCTTTTGTGTAACTTAGTTATAATACCGTATTTTAACCCAAATAATACATTATTAATACCTTATTTTATACCGTATTACCTTATTTTAACTCAAAATATATTATATAAAACCTTTTCACCTAATCGTTTAAATCTATTTTTAATAATATTTTTATTTATTTTATCTTTTTTTGTGTAATTTTGTGTATATTACCCTATAAACTGTATTGAGTGAACAATTTATTTTTATGAATGAACAATCAATCGATTTATAACATTAAACGTTATATTATTTTAATTGAAGATATCCTTAAAAAGACGTTTACTCAAACGAACACATTAGTGTGCTTTTGATGTTTGTAGATGATTATTATTGACAACAAATTAGTTGTCTTACCATTTCTTTACTACACAAAACTGACAAATTTGAGTACATAACAAAAATTGAAGTGTTTACTGAATAAATTTCAACAGTAGTACGTAAGTTGTTTAAAAACTGTCGTTCTTCCGGAGAAAATTTGCCAATTAATCAACGTGATCAGTGAAATTTTCCAATGTTGCCAATGTTACACGAGTTTGACATTAATCCGAGAGAGTCTGTAAAATCTTCAGAATCTCACGAGTAAACGGACGGTAAGTCAAATGAATTTGTTATGCTTTAAAAATCTTGATATGCTTTATTACAGTATTTTACCTTTAATTTGCCTTGTGTATAACGGCATATATGGGGATAACAATTGAGTGATTAAAATTAAAGAAATCAGGTTATTGGCTGTCATAAGTCATAACTTGTGTACGAATAAATCATAGGCTATGACTGCCCTTGTATTTCATGTCCTTGACATTGATAGCGCACGATGTGACAGCGGAGACTGGTACGTTGGCGGCGGAGTAACAGTATGTGGTCTGTTGCGAGAGGATGACTGCAAAGTCGACTGCAAGAAGAGGGTCCCCATAAAAGAGGTTGCCTGCCCGGCGTTCATGTAGGTCGGGATAATTCCTTGCAATTTCAGGGCTAGATCGATTCAGGCAGATTGTGCGGCTGTGAATTCCACATCGCGAATTAAGTTATGCCACAGTCTCTGATAATCCCCGTACTGGCAAGTAAGCGAGTATATGCTTCCTTTATCTGTCATACGATTGTATTGGCTGCATCGATAGTTTTTTTTTCGTGCAAGGGAATCTCAAACCATATTCGGGCTAAGATGCAGAACTGTGGGGAGTTGGTTCCGTTCTCGATGCCGAATTTGGAACAGCGTGAAGCCAAGCCACAGCTTTTGGACAAGATACTGCTTGTTGTTGGACACGATCTATTTCGAAGATTATTGTGTCAGCTGGGTCGATGCAAGATGGGCGATTAGCCATATAAAAGATTGACAACCCTCTGTAGACGGTATGAAGTGAGAACACATCGCGGTGTTTAGGGTTACCAATGCCTCAGAATAGACAGGAAATAGTGAAGCGTCCAGACTATACATCCCTGATTTGTTTCACGCTATGGATGAATTCGATATAAGCGTGTGCATCATTGCTTATTAGACCGAAGCCACCCAGACGGATTGTGTGCCATATGTGATTTGGTCGCTTAATGACGTTAACACGAGCATATTTTCTAGAAAGTGCTGGCGATTTGTTTGTTAACTGATTGACAAAACGTTCGTCATCCTTGGATCGACTGAACGGAGGGGTGATTTATTTTGGACTAGGAATCGCAATATCGGAGTATAAGGCATCGTCTTGAAAGTCTGACAGCTTGGCTACTGCATCAATTGTCTAGATCAACGGTGGAAGAACCTCGTTAATTAGATAGGTCTCTATAAAGGACTCGTCACCGACCTAACAAGTTCATGCTTTCGGAAGTGTTCTCCGAAATTTCCTCGGTTAGTAGAGTCAGACAAGCGTTTACAGCTTCAGGCGAGCCGATAACATCGGTCTTTTGCTAATTTAGCTGGAGCTTCATCACCTTGTAGCTTGCATTGAGCCAGCCAAGTGCGTATGCGATTTCCGATTGCGTCCCGCCGACTATGACGTTTTTCAGGTACCACATGTTGAGGTTTATTCCGGGGATATGCGATACATGTTTAATCGTACTCTTAATGGCTAATGAGAAGAGGAACGGGACTAATAAATCATACTACTAGCTCTTTCACATAAGTTGAGAGGGTCGAGTGGGACCAAACGGAGGAGTACCTTGCACTTGTACAAACAGTCAAGTGGGCTGAAATCACCGAAGCTATTGACGATTCTTCGCTCCAGCATGATTGGATATACAATAGACGGTTTGACTTGTCGACTCGAAGGGGTGGAATTGCTAATGGTAATTTGATAACCTCTGTGGTGGCTTAATTCAATTGAGTCTTTGATACATGATGTAAACGGCACTGAAGGAACTGGCTATCGCCCGAACTGGCTATCGTGAACCTGCTAACTCATGGAAGCGGAACAGACCACAAAAGGTCAAGGTAATATTTATCTGGCAGAGGTGACAAGGACGTTTTCCTCTTTCTATTTGTGTAGTTAATTTGGCTGTATCTTTAAAATTAATGTAAATTACTTGTGTCGATATTTGTTCAAAATAGTTATAAGCACGTTGGATATCTCTCCAATCACAGTTTTTGCTCTTTTCAATCACATTTCTTTCTGTAGGTATTATTGTATATATTATTGTATGTATTATTGTATATTTCTATTAGCTATTTATGTAATACAGAAAATTTTATGGATAATAAATAATATACTTTGTATTAGAATAAGATTCGCTAGATAATCAAATTTCATCAAAGGTAATACCTCATTAGCATGTATTTGGTCCTTCTGCTATGCTGGGTGGAGGAATAAGGGGCGAAACCTTATAGCATAGCAGTTCCTCCTGATTACCTATAATCCTTATTCTGATGCATCGTCTGTTATTTGTGGGTAAATTCATTAAAATTGACTTTTATTTTAAATTTCGATTTTTGTTTAAAAAAGGAAAACACATTAGGTTATCTTGAAGCATTGCATGCTCCACATAGCAGCTCTTGTATAAAAAATAGAATCGATGAACTTAACAGCGTTTTTATAAGATTAACATCTATTTTAAAAATTATTCTAAATGTCATGTTTAGTTTAATTAATGCAAACAACAATATTATTTAAGTTGTGCTGTGTAAAGAAAGAAATACTATAAAATAATTTAATTTTTATTTAGCATTATTTTTAATTTAGTATTATTAATTCTTTATTTTATTTTTATAATATTAAAAAGCTTGGTACAACAGTTAATAAAACAATGTAAATAATGAGTACACACATATTACGAACGGCATCATAAAAGGATAATTTTGCGTTTGATTGCAAATATCCGACTCGGTTAGAGGAAAAGGGCCCAAAACCTTATAACAAAGGAATTAATCCTGATGACCTCTAATTCTTATTCTGATACATCGTATATTATTTAGTAGTCAATGTGTAACAATTGACTTTTATTTTAAATTTCAATTTTTAATTTTATCTTGATATAAGTTATAAAATCTTATAACAATTATTTATTTATAATTATTTATTATTTAATTTTTTAATTTTGATTTAGCATTATTATTTTTTATTTTATAATAATATTAAATACGTAGACTCAGTTAGCTAATTTGATCTTTAAAAACTTCGGCGCGAGAACAGTGGAAATTGGTTTGGCAAAACTCTTATTAATTTGACATAGATGAAGTAGTTTAAGTCAATATTTCCTTATTGAAATAGTGATTACTAATGGTGATTTGATTACTTCTGTGGTGGCATTGTTGGATTGAGCCTCCGGCACATGGCCGAAACAACTCTGAGAGAATCCCACACCCGAACCTGTACACCTTGAACATCCGAACTTGTGAAAGCCGAACCGTAGACAAAAGGTCAAGTAAATGTTTCTCGGGCAGAAATGACAAAGACCCTTTCATCCTTCCATTTGTGTTGTTAATTGCGCTGTATCTTTATAGTATCGATATTTGTTCAAAATAGTTGTAAGCACGTGGGATATCTCTACTATCACATTTAACTCCTCGTACGTATGTTCCAAATTGTAATAGATGATCCAATTGAAAAACCACTAATGATTTGTGTAATTTATTGTATGTAATATTTATCCAAGAATAGTCAGTTTCTTCTATGTATATACCTATTTTATTGGTATATAAAGATTTTGTACAATTTAAACATTCCAATGTATGCTTGAAAAGGACAAGCAGTCGAAAGATAGAAAATAAAAAGTAGTAAAATTAAAAATATTCGTGTCTATAATTATATTTTCACCAAATATAAGACAAGCTAAGCTGGACAATAATGCTCAACGATTTTTATTATTTATTTAGAACTTAAATATTTTATTTATTGATTTTTATAAATAAATAAACATGCAGGATAAATAGAAAATAGAATAAATACAAGAAGACAGCTACAGTCTAAATCTTCATCAAATCTTCTTCATAGATGATTGCCATTCTTCAACTGCAGCCCGTCTTCAAGAATTATGGCCTCAAATCCATGGGGATCTGAGCCCCCAACCAATCCAACACGCCGCTCTCCGACTGAACCACCCGGGGTCTTTCACCTTCCGAAGGATCCAATTAGAGCGGACTATGCTGGGTAAACTAGAGACAAGGAGCTTCAGGAACCTTACTCTTTGCTCTGGGGGACGTCCTCTTGAAAAGAAGACCAATCCCGAGATAGCCCAGGTACCCCAAAGGCATACCTGGGTTTTCTCTTTCAATGACAGATGTAGGGCCGTTTCAGGGCCCATCTAGCTCTCTTCAGAATACGTTTAAGTCTATCCAGGTCAGATTTCGCTGACCAGTTCACCGTAATGGTGAACCCCAGTTATTTTACTCGATTTGTAAAGGTAGGGAGTGGTTGATTAGTCAGGATGGAAGATAGAGCTGAAAGTGCTAATCTCTCGAGTTTATTCCTTGTTAAAGGTGCGCCATGAAAGACAACCACCTGCGATTTGGAGGAGTTTAAAACAAGGTTTGAAATGGGCAGCTGGTCTTTTAATCTTGTAAAGAAACGGCTGATGTCAGAGACTACATCTTTGCACCTGCGTCCAGAGAACAGGGATGTGGTATCATCAGCATATACCACAAGATGTTAATCGCGTTTGAATTTTTTGTATAGTTCAATGGATGCAGCAAGATATAAGATTGGAGAAAGTGGGAAGCCTTGAGGCACACCTGTAATAGGATAGAACTGACGCGCAGCAGGGTCGTCTTCATAGAAGAACCGCGTGGTGTACAGCAAAATTTCCACCCTCAACAATTCTCGCAGGCAACCCGATTGACCTGAGAGAATAGATAACAAAAGGAATGGAAATGCGGTCAAATACAGCCGAAAAGTCAAGAAAGACAGCCACAGCAAGCTGATGAATGTTATCTTGACAAAACTGTTGCACTTCATCTATTGCTGAATGGACCGAGCGACCTTTGACGTACCCATGAAAACCTGGTGGGATTAAATTTCGCCTACTTATGTGGTCGCAGATTTTACGCGCAAGCGCTTTTTCGTAAATGGAGATGAGGGAGTTGAATAGAAATAGGCCGCAGATCTTTGGGACATGTAATCGAGTTATTTTTAGGTAAAAATACTCGACGGCTAATATTAATGTTAGCAATGTCGGACCGGAAGGATAATAGCATTGTTATGGCGACTTCCTTCCTCTGACTGTCTGTCAAAAACTGACAGACACGAGTGGAGAGAGGCGCAAGGGTTCTGGAGGTGCCCGGAAGTGGTCCCCAGGAGTTAAGGATATCTGTAACAGATAAGTCCCTACTCCTGAAGTCACACCAAGGCGGGAGTGGTTGGGGTGATTGAGTGGCTCCATAATTGTGTAGGGATAGTGACTCCTTCAAAACTTTATCAAGGCCTATTCTACTGATCCAACCTAATGCTCTATCCTTCCAACAGACAAACTTCTCTTTCTTGAATATCTTCCAGAAGGAAGACTGAGAAGGGCTAAGGCGAGAAATGCTTGCCTTATCCCTGCTCAGCTGGAACCTATATCTAGTGCTCCAGTATTCATTCAATAGGTCATATATAGCGGAAACAGAGAGATTAGGAAGGTGTAGCATTTTAGCTAGTACCTTGAGTTTTGTTGGAGTGGGATTGTATATACGACCTTTATAGGTAGTCGATAGTATCGCGGTAGCTTGCGAAGAGAGGTAGGTATTAAATTCGGTCAAACTCTCATTCCCAATTCGGGGGAAGAGTCGAATAGTTGCCTGAAAGAAGGCTACCCGGATGGGATCAAAGTGGAACCTTCTTCTCAGCAACGTATCTTCCTCTAACCGCCAACGAATTAGGTCATGAGAGGTGGTCTGTTGTTGGCGCGACTGCTCAGTACAAATGAGTTTCAACAACCACTTATGTAGCAGTAATATGTCGAGAAGCGAATTAGTTGTTGAGCAATGAAAGGTGTGGAATGGTGGTTTGTTAATAAGATAGTCGTTCCTTGCTCTGCGGTTTGCTGCATTAAGTTAACGACCAGTTCTGTCGTTGAAGTCATAAAGTAGCATGTCATAGCCACTACCCAATATACGATCCAGGAGGTCACGGTTCTTGTGAATTTCTCCTGGCCGTATATAAATATTGGCTATGCTGATGTGTTTACCATTATTACGAAGTGATATAGCTAAACAAGATAGGGCAGGACAAGAATAGTTAAGAAGGAGAGAGGATCTTAAGGAGCATTTAACTAAGGTTAAAATACCTTGAGATGAAGATGAGTGAGGAGGGGTTATATACCGAGTGAAGTGGGTGTACATAAGAATGTATGTATGAATGAAAGTATCTATTTCTTTTAGTTTTATAAAAAGTATAAATTAAAAATCGTGTTATGCAGTTTTTCCTCAATTTGGAAAGAGGAAAAAGTGAAAAAATATAAATCATAAAAGTGATGTGGAATTAAGATATGAGCTCAGCATAATTTTGCATTGTTATTTTTATTATTGTGCAACACATGATTTTTAATTAAATACAATTAATTTTATCCCTACCACTTAAACGGCATGACAATTTGCTACTTAAATATTAAAAATAAAATTCAAAATTTGTAATTGTTCTACATTCAAAATAATAATTAAAAATACATTTTTCAACAATTTATATTCAGCTTGCACCGTTTATTTTTCAATTTCTAGAATGAAGGATAAACATGGGATAGCCGTGGTTCATCCTTAAGTCGTCGAGCTATCAAGATATACAAAAGCAAAACCGTTTGAAAAGATTGGTACAAAGCAAAGTTCGAACACTTGGAATGCCAAAAAAAGTTCGAAATAAATTACAGTAGTGTTAAAAGATCGTAGTTCAAACGAGAACTTTAAATGATAAAGAATGCTTCACGTGCACACAGTTGAAAGAATTGATTCAGCGATATTTGCAGAGATTTAACGATGAGCTTGAATTTATAATGATAGAATTACTTTGTATTTTATCTTTCCGGTCAGAGACTATTATATTCACCTTTGTAAAATCATATGTTGGAAATTCTAATTTTGTTGATAATCTTCCGGTGCAACCAGTCTCCTCACGGAAAAATGTAAAGATCCAGGAAACGTGAGCCGCAGTTCATACGAGGACTAGTTAAAATAATCGCAGTTCAAACGAGAACCTTAAATGATAAAGAATGCTTCACGCACACAGAGTTGAAAGAATTGATTCAGCGATACCTACAGAGATTCAACGACGAGCTCGAATTTATTTCTTCGCAGCAGGAAAGGAAGCATCGAAAACTTAGAAGATGTTCACGTCAAGCCATGTTAAGTCAAATAATTGAACGAGATCAAAATCAATTGGATGCTGGCAATTTTCAAGTTCCAAATATTACCTCACAGTTGGGAATGAGTAAGCTCTGTGAGTGGAATGAATCTATTAACACAATGAACTTACTAGATTTTACGAATATGTGAATTTCATATATTATTTTAAATCATTCCACTAAATGTAACACTGATGTAAAAAATCAGCATTTTATTTACAATTAAAATATTTTTAAATCTTGTTGCAATATAATTTGGATATTTTAAATAATCACATTACATTACATTTCTGGATCGAATTGTGATTTTGCAACATTTTATTTAATTGAAATACAATTATGAAAGCTTTTACAAATACATTGTGTTTTTATATAGTTCTGTCTGGTTATAACGTTAAAAATTGACATGATTAACATTAAAAGCCTATTATGGAGTATTGTTTGACTGTTAAGTAAATTAGATAATTTACACTTTATGAAGATAATTGAAAGACTTGCTATATAGATATTAGAGATACAAATATAAAATTTGAAAAATGCACACTTAGACAAAACGTACTTAGATAAAAGTATTTTGCTATAAAAGTTTTATTCACATTAGTGTTACATACAATCTTTGTGAACACAATATATTTATTATATTAACAAATAATAAATATATTTATTAAATAAGATTATAAATATATATTCAATTCATAATTTTTAATAAATATTTAATCTTAATACAACTTTTTTAATAAACACGAACAGGAAAATATAAACCTGCATGTTTTTTTACAACCTTTGTCGGGATTCTTAACCCGGAATTCGCCCACCACAGACGCCTATCCCCCAATGGGGCGTTTCGACCTTAGTCTACTCATCACTACAGAGTGGTCTCATCAGTGTAGCCCTGTAGCTACACAACTTTGTAAGTACTTAATCCTCAGTAAACCTCTGAATGGAAGTCACTAAGCGCACGCTACTCCACCGGTTTACTGAGGAGTAAAAATAATACACCTTTAAAATAGGTGTATTAACTTTAAATCGAGATAACTTAGAAATACCTTCGATAAATTAAAAACCGATATTTTATTACTCAGAGTTTTTAAAATTTAAAACGGTTTATTCGTAAGTGATACAGTTAATATTTTTATAATATATATTTGTATAATATACAATTTTAATATAATATACAATTTTTATATTTGTATAATATACAATTTATATTATTAAACTATATTTTTAAACTTTAATTTTCAGAAAAAAAATTAATCATTTAATAAATTACTAAAATCGAATTAATATTATATATACTCGAAAGCCTTTAAACGAATTTCAAATTTTCTTAACATTGACTGGCTCGATTAACCAGATGGTCATTTCAATAATCATATCTTAGATTATATCACAGCTAAGAGAGCTTATTAATTCTAAAATTAATATAGAATTATGAGTGATGGTCAGCCAACATCAAAGAGAACCCAGACGTGAATCGTCGGTATCGGATCAGTATTTAACGAAGTCTACTTAAAAAACGTAGCGTACTGCTTTTGGTGTATAAATAGGATTGAAGCAGCGTGCAGAATGAAGTCATCAAAATTATGTTGAACAAAATTATGTTAATTTACAATTAACATTTTTAGCAAACGTACAGTTTGAATACCATCTGTGAATAAATACATTTTTCAAAGCTAATATTGAAAAAGAATAATTTACAATTGATATAATAATATTATTGTTTCAAAGTAATTAATGTTTTTACAAAAATTATCACCTAACTTGTGAGTGTTGCATGACTTTCTAAAGGAAGTGCCTTTTATAAGGCATTTTCATCCGATAAACTTATCATTATTTAAGATGTTTAACTAAAGCCATTTATCTGAAGCTTTTATCGGTTCAATTTATTCAAATATTGTATTCAACCTGTGATGGACAAATTACTAAACTGTCGATATTATATATAATTATATAAATTATACAAAATAAAAGAAATAAAAAGAAATTTATCTCTTTTTATTATTTTAAATTTTTTCAATTATTTAAAGCTATCTTCATCGAAAACAAACAACAGCTGTTTGAAAAATAGAATATTTATTCTATTTAATAAATGAAAAAATTGCAATGAAAAAATATATAATTCAAAATATTCCTAAATTCTAATAAATACAAGCTTTGCTGAATCGAACACAAACACAACGCTTGAAAGTTTTTCGTCCATATGGGAATTATCAGTAGTGGGGACATGAATCCTATCAATTGGCACATTAACACACACCACGAAAAGTATAATGATGTAAGATTCCAATGTATTGGATTGATACTGTCATTCCAATTGCCAACAATAAAGAGCACAGAGGAATGTTAGCATATTATTTAAAATACAATTGTCAGTGCGAATTTTCAGTAACCAAAAACAAAAAAATTATATATTTTTCGTCTTCATTTAAAAAAAGCAAGTTATGCACGATACAAAATTATATAAAGTCAAAGTGTCTGCAAATCATTTTAGCCCTTATTCTGATCTAGCAATACAACGAGCTCGATACAAAGATCACAATATAGCAAGTATGTAATACTATATATTGTAAAAGCAATGTATTTTATAAAAACTCTACAATTGTCAAATATTTTTTTAAACCAATATTTTATCCGTAAAAATCGAAAATTTCAATATTTGAGGTAAACTTTTTATATAGTCTACTCCACAAACTCGGGAAATGCTTCTGCCTTTAGCCTTCTATCTGATTGAGATCCAGATGTTATAGTCATTCAGGAGACTAGATCTATCCGGTCCCCATGTGCATTACTCGATTTTTACCAAAGCACATAACTACCAAATATACTCCGTATATCACCCCTCCTCACTAATCTTCATCTCAAGGTTTTCTAACCCTCGCTCTTTAAGATCATCCTTCTTATTGAATTACTCCTGTCCTAACATGTCTTATTTAGCGATAACACTCTGTAAGCATCAGCATAGCAAATACGGCCGGGATAAATTCACAAGAACCGCAACCTCTGGATCGATTAGCCCTTCGCAGAGCTAGGATTTAGCACTTACCTTCCTTTAATTGCACAAAAACTAATTATTCCCTTAGCATTCTACTGCTACATGTAAAGTAGCTGGATCAGTAACTTAGGCTCAAGATCCTAGCAAAAATGTTACACATCCCTATTCTATGTTTCCTTCAAACAAGCTCTCTCGAAAGAATATTGGAGTTCTAAGTATAGACTACAATTGAGTAGGGGTAAGGCTAACATTGCTCGCCTTAATCCATCTCAATCTTCTTTTTAGAAGATTTTCAAGAAAGAAAAGTTTGTTAGCTGGCAGAAGAGAGCATCGGGCTGGATTAGTAACATAGGTCTTGATAAAGTTTTGGAAGAGTTACTATCCCATCATAATTATAAAGCCACTCAATATCCCCAATCAATCCCGCTAGGTTTTACTTCAGGAGTAGGGACTTATCTGTTACAGATATCCTGAATTCCTGGAGATCACTTCCAGGCACATGCAGAATCTGAGCGCCTCTCCAATCGTGTCTGCCAGGTTTTGACAAACAAACAGAGAAAAGATATCGCCATTACAATGCTCTTAGCCTCCACTCCAATATTGCCGACATCAGCATTAACCGGATGATATTTTTACCCAAGAAAAAATCGATTACATGCCCTAAAGATCTGCAGCCCTTTTCGATTCAAAACTCTCTCATTTCCATTTACGAAAAAGCGCTTGCGCGTAAAATCCGCGATCATTTAAGTGGGCGAAATTTAATCTCTCCAGGTTTTTATGGGTTTTAAAAAATCGCTCGGTTCATTCAGCAATTGGTGAAGTGCATTAGTTTTGCCAAGATAACAGTCATCAGCTTAATGTGGCTGTTTTTTTTTCGACTTTTCCGCTGCATTTGACCGTATCTCTATCAATTTTGTTATCTCTCTTCTCAGTTCCGTCGGGTTGTATGTGAGAATTGTTAACAGGGTGGAGATTTTGCTGTATATCAAGCGGTTATTATATGAAGACGATCCTGATGTACGTAGTTCTATCTTATTACAGGTGTGCATCAAGGCTCACCCGTTCTCCTATCTTATACATTGATGCCTCCATTGTACATTTCAAACATTTTAGACGCGATTAACATCTAGTGGTATACGCTGATGATACAACATCCTTTTCATGAGCGCAGGTGCATAGATGTTATCTCAGACATCCGCCACTTCTTTTTCAGATTAAACAATCAGCTACCCCATCCAATCTACAGCTCAACTTCGCCAAATCGCAGTTGATAGTATTTAATTGCACTCCTGTAACAAAGAAAAATTTAAAGAGACTAGCACTCCCTGCTCTCTCCTTTATTTTGCAGAATCAACCACTCCCAGACTTCACATATTAAGTAAGTTACCTGGAGTTTACCAATACGGTTAGATGATCGGCCAGATCAAACTTGAATAGATTAAAACGTGTCCTGAAGATAGCTAGATGGGTCCTGAATTGGACCTAGGATCAGTTATTAAAAGGGGGTGTTCATGTACGCCTCTGAAGTACCTGTGCAATCTTAGGGTTAGTCTTCTTTTTTAGAGGACGTCCTCCTGAGCAAAGTCTAAGGTTTTTCAAGCACTTAATCTCGAGATTTCCTACCATTTTTTACCTTGACTGGACTCAGGAGTGTGCGAGACCCTGAGTGGTTCAGCCGGAGGGTGGCGCGTTGGTGTATGCAGGAGGGCTATGATCCCCCAGTTCCTTTTAACACAAAAACTTGTTTATAGTTGTCGTCGATTTCTTGCGTTGTCGTCGAACTCTGTTTATATTTTCTACTGTTTCCACTTTCACATTAGGTGCATGTTTTGATTTTTAGTACAAAATCTATTATAAAACGTGAATAAAACAAAATAAAATAAAACTAGTATTCAAATAGAATATCAAAAAATTCTAAAATAAATTATATCAAAATTATATTATTAAAAATTAAATTAAAACGAATATTACTAAATCTTCTTACCTAAAGAATATTACCTTAATAACTTAAGTTCTACCCTTGGTTGGTTACCTGTTAAAATAGCGCTTTTGTATTTTTAATAGCCAACGTTTCCAATGATTACATATAATCTTTATCTGGACAGGTATAGATTATTTTCAATTATAATTAGAGGTTTCACGTACATATTGTACGACAGTAAATTATATACATTTAGGATCCCTACAAGTGCAGGCGGGCTTCATTAACCTATCACGTAAGGCTCCGCCTGTCTATCCTATGTAGCCCAAATCACGGGATGAGCACTGCATGTGATATACTGTTCTGTGAGTTTCTCTCTTGGGTTTTCATTTAAACCTACTTAGCATTTTGATGCCTGCACAGGCGTAAAGTATCAAATTTTTACCTGTGACATTTATTCTATTACACTCCCGTTTAATGTGTGAGTTTACCATATCATTATTTGAGGACGATTTATATAAACCTTTTCGTTATGGTTATCTGTTAGATGTTGTTTTGGTCATCTAATTGAATTTAACGATTTCCTTATTATGTTTTATTGAAATCATCTACATAGGAACACGTCAAGCATGTGTTTATATTCAACCCGACGTAGAAACTTTGTATTGCAATATCGAGACGACCACAAAAATTGTGCTCGGAGGTCTGAGATCTGGTGGGTTTTAGAGGCCGCAGATTCCCAGTGACTAACAAAAGAGGGTATACATAGTTTACGGTATACTGATGTGCTAATGCCCGAACTACTTCGATAAAGAACGACATCAAGGAATCGAATGCTACCGTTTTCCTCAGTATTCAACTGCCATTGGATATTCGGGTCATACTCATTGAGATCGGTCAAGAGTGTTTCTTTATATTCGATTCACTAATTATCATGAATATATCATCCACATAACGAAACCAATATGTAAATATATCAATAGTGGACCAGGCTAATACTTCCACTCTTTCATATATATTTCAGCTAGACTCGATCCTAATGGGCTACCCATTGCTACGCAGTGTATCTGATCATAAAATGTTCCTTCGTAAAACGTTTCACAAACAATGAAATCAAGTAATCGCAGAACAAAGGAGCATCACCGAACTGCAGTTTATAATGTTATATAAAAAACATGATTTGAATGGTAGCCTGAAGATGGTAACAATTCGTTACTGAAAAATCGAAATCAGGAGACGCGGTATATCCGTCTCCCCCGTAACATTACTCGATTTATCCCAAAGCATATTTGTTCCCACTATACTCCGTACATAACCCCACCTCACTCCTCTTCATCTCAAGGACTCTTGACCTTAGTTAAGTGCTCCTTAAGGTCCTCCCTCCTATTAAACTACTCATGTCCAGCCCTTTCTTGTTTAGTAGTTTCACTCAGTAAGAACGGTAAACGCATAAGCCTAGCCAATGTCTACATCCGTCCAGTGGAAATTCACAAGAACCGTGACCTCCTGGATAGTATTATTGACAGCGGTTATGACATGTTACTTGGAGATTTCAACGACAGAACTGGTCGTTGGATCAATGCAGCACTTCGCAGAGCTAGGAACGGTTATCTTATTCACAAACCCCCGTCACCTACCTTTCATTGCACATCAACAAATTCTATCCTCGACATTTTACTGCTTCACTCGAGGTGGTTGTTAAAACCCTTCTGCACGGAGCAGTCGCGCCAGCAATTGTCCACCTCTCATGACCTAATTCGTTGGAGGATTGAGGAAGATATGTTGCTTCGAAGGAGGTTTCACTTTGATCCGATCAGAGTGGCCCTCTTTCAAGCGGCTATCCAACTCTTTCCCTTAATAGGAAATGAGAGTTTGACCAAATTTAATACCTACCTCTTTTCGCAAGCTACCGCGATTCTATCGACTACCTATAAAGGTCGTATATACAATCCTACTCCGACAAAACTCAAGGTCCTAGCAAAATTACTGAACCTCCCTAATCTCTCTGCTTCCGCCAAACAGGCCCTCTCGAATGAATACTGGAGCACTAGATACAGGTTCCAGCTGAGTAGGGATAGGACGAGTATCGCTCGCCTTAATCCTTCTCAGTCTTCCTTTTGGAAGATTTTCAAGAAGGAGAAGTTTGTTTGCTGGAAGGATAGAGCATTGCGTTGGATAGGGAATGTAGGCCTTGATAAAGTTTTAGAGGAGTCACTGGCCCTACACAACTATGGAGCCACTCTATCACCTCAACCAATCCCGCCTTGGTGTAACTTCAGGAGTAGGGATCTATCTGTTACGGATATCCTTAACTCCTGGGGTCCACTCCCGGGCATCTCCAAATCCGTCGTTCCACTTTCTTCTCGGGTCTGTCAGCTTTTGACAGCTGATCAGAGAAGAGAGGTGGCCGTCACAATGCTTTTAGCCTCCCCATCCGATGTAGCAGGCATCAATATTAGTAAGCGTGTTTATATTCCTAAGAAAAAATCCTGCTCATGCCCTAAAGATCTGCGACCCATTTCGATTCAAAATGCCCTCGTGTCGATTTACGAAAAAGCGCTTGCGCGTAAAATCCACGACCATTTAAGTAGGCGTAATTTGATCCCTCCAGGTTTTCATGGGTTCGTCAAAGGTCACTCGGTCCATTCAGCAGTTGGTGAGGTGGAGCAGTTTTGTCGGGATAATAGCCATCGTCTAGTTGTGGCTGTTTTCCTTGACTTTTCTGCTGCATTTGACCGCATCTCCATTCCTTTTGTGATCTCTTCTCTCAGGTCCATCGGGTTGCCTGCAAGAATTGTGAACAGAGTGGAGATCCTGCTGTATACCAAGCGATTTTACTATGAAGACGACCCTGATGCGCGTCAGTTTTACCCTATTACGGGTGTACCTCAAGGATCCCCACTTTCTCCTATCTTATATCTTGCTGCCTCTATTAAACTATTCAAAATATTTAAACGCGAACAACGTCTTGTGGTGTACACTGATGACACCACATCCATGTTCAATGAACACAGGTGTAAAGAAGTAGTCTCTGAAACTAAGCTAACTCGCAGGTGGTCGTCTTTCATGGCACCCCTGCAACAAAGAAAAGCTTAAGAGATTAGCACTCTCTGCGCTCTCCTCCATATTTGCCTCTGAACCACTTCCCACCTTCACAAGTCGAGTAAAATACCTGGGGTTCACCGTTACGGTGAACTGGTCGGCGAAAGCTGACTTGGATAGACTCAAACGTATCCTGAAGAAAGCTAGGTGGGCCCTGAAACGGGCTCAGCATCTGTCATTGAAAGGGAAAACCCAGGTGCGCCTTTGGGGTACCTGGGCTATCTCGGGACTTGTCTTCTTCTCAAGAGGACGTCCCCCAGAGCAAAGGCTAAGGTTTCTTAAGCTCCTCGTCTCTCGTTTACCCAGCCTAGTCTGCGCCGATTGGATTCTTCGGGGGGTGAAAGACCCCGGGTGGTTCAATCGGAAGCCGGCGTGTTGGATCGGTTGGGGGCTCAGATCCCCCTGGACCTGAGGCCATAGAAGAAGAAAAGAGTTAGAAGACTGAAGAGCTACTGACTTTCTATTGTTGTGTCTGATCTGGTTTATTGCATGTTTCTTTTTCTTTTTTTTGTGTAGTTAAGAAAGTCTTTATTTGTTATTTATTTATAAAAATCGCAATGACAATTTTCTTTTAAATAAAATTCTAAACATTCCTCTGTACTCTTTAATATTAATGCATATCTCAGATACATATATTTAGTAAAAGATAATAATAGATTTTCTTAATAACTAATGAACATGTGCTTAATAAGATAAAACAGTTCTTTCAATTGAGATCAATAAACAGCACAGCATATCCTAGTCTTTGACGATAGTCTTCAATATCGCAGAGGGACCTGGCCCTACCAGCAAACACAAATGCGACGCTTTCCGATTGAAGCAATCAGGGTCTGCCGCACACTTGGGGTCCCAATCGCAGCGCACGATGGTCGGTAGTCTCGACTTGAGGAGCTCCATAAAACTTAGTCTTTGCTCTGAGGGACGTCCTCTTGAGAAGAAGACAAATCCCGAGATTGCCCAGTGTAACAAAGGCGCACGTCATTAAATATATTCAAGTCGGATCCGGCGGTTCATTTAGTCGTAATAAAAATAATTGGCTGATTTTAGAGACTACATCTTTGCACCCGCGTCCAGAAAACAGGGCTGTGGTAAATCAGCGTATACCATTAGATGTTGATCACGTCAAAATGGTTTAAACAAAACAATGTAGGCAGCAAGAAAAGATTAAAGAATGTAGCGACCCTTCAGGCACACTTGTAAATGTATAGAATTGACGAGCATCAAGGTCATCCTCGTAAAAAAATCGCTTAGTATACAACAATATCTTCACACTGTTAACAATTCTCGCAGACAACCCGAGGGACCAGAGAGAGGAGATAATAAAGGGAATATAGATACTATCAAAAGCAGATGTAAAGTGAATAAAGACAGCAACAGCAAGCTGATATATGCTATCTTGACAAAACTGGTGCACTTCACCTTTTGCAGAATGAACTGAATGAATTTTTACAAACCAATGAAAACCTGGTGAGATTAAATTTCGCCTAATTAAATGATAGCGGATTTTACGCACAACGTTTTTGCGTAACTGGAAATGAGAGAGTTTTGAATCGAAATGGGCCGTAGGTCTTTAGGACATGTACCCGGTGTTTTATTTGGTAAAAAAGGCGACGGCTAATGTTAATGCCAGCAATATCATATTGTGAGGCTAAAAGCATAGTGATAGCGACTCTTTTCTCTGAATGTTCGTCAAAATCTGACAGACGAGAGTTGAGGGTGGCAAATGGGTTTTGGAGATTCCCGAAAGCAGACCCCAATAGTTAAGGATATTCGTAACTGAAAGATCCCTACTAATTAAACCGCCCCATGTATGCATTTGCTGATAAGAAAAAATGACTCCATGATTATCATGGGATAGTAACTCTTCCAAAACTTTATCAAGACCTATGTTACTAATCCAGCCCGATGCTCTCTTCTGCCAGCTAACAAACTTTTCTTTCTTGAAAATCTTCTAAAAAGAAGATTGAGATGGATTAAGGCGAGCAATGTTAGCCTTACCCCTACTCAATTGTAGTCTATACTTAGAACTCCAATATTCTTTCGAGAGAGCTTGTTTGAAGGAAACATAGAATAGGGATGTGTAACATTTTTGCTAGGATCTTGAGCCTAAGTTACTGATCCAGCTACTTTACATGTAGCAGTAGAATGCTAAGGGAATAATTAGTTTTTGTGCAATTAAAGGAAGGTAAGTGCTAAATCCTAGCTCTGCGAAGTGCTAATCGATCCAGAGGTTGCGGTTCTTGTGAATTTATCCCGACCGTAATGGCTATGCTGATGCTTACAGAGTGTTATCGCTAAATAAGACATGTTAGGACAGGAGTAATTCAATAAGAAGGATGATCTTAAAGAGCGAGGGTTAGAAAACCTTGAGATGAAGATTAGTGAGGAGGGGTGATATACGGAGTATATTGGGTAGTTATGTGCTTTGGTAAAAATCGAGTAATGCCCATGGGTATGTGAAACATTTTTGCTAGGATCGTAAGTTTTGTCGGAGTGTTATTGAAAATACGACTTTTATAGTCAAGAGTATCCTGGTAGCTTGTGAATAGAAGTAATAATTAAACCGGGTCAAGCTTGCATTTCCTACAACAGGGAAGAATCAAATAGCCGCCTGAAAGAGCGCAACTCTGATGGAATCAAAGTGTAGCCTCCTTCTCAGCATGGTATCTTTTTCCAACCGGCAACGAATTAGATAGAGCGAGGTGGTCAGTTGTTGGCACGATTGCTCAATACAGAAGGATTTAAGCAGCCACTTCTCGTGTAGTAGTAGGATGTTGAGGAGATAATTATTTGTTGTGCAATGAAAGGTAGGGTATTGTGGTTTGTATATAAGATAATCGTCCCTAGCTCTGTGGAGTGCTGTCTTAATTCAACTACCAGTTCTATGGTTAAAGTCACCAAGAATCATGTCATAACTGCTGCCTATAATCCGAGCAAGGTAGTCACGGTTCTTGTGAATTTCTCCTGACCGGATATAGATATTGGCTATGCTGTTGCGTTTACCGTTTTTACATAGTGATATAGCTAAACAAGACAGGGCTGGACAAGAATAGTTAAGTAATAGGGATGATCTTAAGGAGCTCTTTACTAGGATTACAAGACATTGAGAAGAAGATTAATGAGGCGGGGTATAGACTAGTATAACGGGCGGATATATGCATTGGTAAATATCTAGAAATGTCATGTAAAGACCGGACCGATTTAGTTTCTTGAAGGATTATTACATCAGCATCGCGACCAGATAAAAGACGAAGAGCAGAAGCACCTTCCGAATACCACTGAAGAATTTTCAGTGAAAAAGTATCTCAACTACTTCTCATTGCGTTGGTTTACGGGTGGAAGAGCGGTACTCTAGTTTAAGGCAGCAGTGGAAGGGTTCTCCCTTCCACTACCGGATCCAATCATGAACTCACTGTTCCCATATAGGCTGATAGGAATATATTCATTTCCCTTATTAGCGCAACCATCGATCAGAGTTTCCTCATTTGCCAGTTTTCATTTTCCGCCTTTCTTCGACATTTTGATTACCTTCTTACTGTTGGTGGAAGATGCTCGTTTATTGGGAGATGCCTGTTCTTTCAGAATTTGAGACGGTGACAGCATCGCAGAGATTATTTGTGCTACACTCTAAGTTCTTTGAGAGTTCTGCAAATTTCATGCCCATAAGGAACTTGTACTCTTCAAATTCCTTCTTATTGAATGGGAGCAATCCATAACTGATGAGTTAGTACTATTGGAAATTGCCCGTGTGGCTTCGGAGAAGGTCTTCACAGCTGCTGAAGGCTTCATATGCCGACTCTGATACTCCTTGAATTTTATGCATTTTTTGAGTATGCCGCGTGATTTAAACCACAGTTTACACATATGGGATCATTATCCTTCGGGCATTTATCACTATGTCCTGGTTCTTTGCATGCGGGACATCTCGATTTAGTCCAGCAAGAGGATCTCAAGTTGCCCCAACTTCGACATTTTTGGTAATGAAGAAAGATGACATTATTATATGATATGTGCTGAAAGGATAGGTTCGTACACCGAAACGGGTTATGTGCGTTTTCACCAGCACCATCGCATTGTCAATCGTAGTTGTGGCAAACGACAATGGAAATAAGGATCTATCTTTCCTTTTAACGTATCGTACGTCTTTAAGTTCGAATGCTGCTTACAGATCTTTTATGTCATCAAGGTCTAGGCCAAATCCAATGTTATTGATTTTGACACTGGCTTAGATAACCTTATGTTCAACAGTACCGAGTTGTCCTAGATTCTTTTCAAAGTAACCAACATATGATTGTGGCAGATAATTTGTGACAAAAGATATACGTAACTGGCCAGGATACTTTCTGGCAGAATTGTAAACTATTCTGTATTGTATCGCACTCATCCGACGTAAGATAAGCTTATTCCTTGTGCGATCAACATATGTGTATTTGCAGCCTGCGCTCAGCACTTCACTGGTTCGAGCACGGACAGCAGGTCTATTCGGGGCTAACCATATGTGGATCCGCTATGAATGACTGAGGATTTTATGAATGGAGTTTTAAATGTTAAATTGAATGTACAATGATGATATTAGAGCATATTTGCGGGTAACCTTTTAATTGTAATTTTTTACGAATAAAATTATTATTAAAATAATTTAAAAAGTCTTTTCCTATTAAGAGGAACGATCATTACTAAAATTGCCTTCAAACTTTAGTTTTCTAATGTTGGGATATTTCAGTGATTGCGTATCCCGGAATTTCGGGATTTTAAAGGGATTCTGGGAAATGTAATTATTTTTCACGTTATCTCTACTGAAAATTTCTGTGTAAATGAGATAACTTATTTTTAACATATCGAAGCAAAAGTTATATTATTAAAAATACGTAAGTACTAATGATTTCAATTTTAGATCTTTTAAATGTAACAGAAAAAATTGAATAGTTTGTGATGTTATAAATAATAATTTCTATGTCTAATAATAAGGCGATCGGCCCTGACCAACTTTGTGTTTAACAAATTAAAGATTCCTTTTATTTATTATCGAGTTATTGGCTACATTTATTCAATTGTATCCTATACGGTTATCAAATGCCGGTGTCATGGAAGCAAGCTGTAATAAAAATCATGTATAAGGGTAAAGGGGATATAAGTGATACCAACTCGTACCGTGGAATTGCCCTGCTAAATCACCTATAAATTTTTGTCCACTCTTATAACCAATCGATTATCGAAACACCGTGATTATCTGTTGCCGCCAGAATAATTTGGTTTCCGACCTCACCGATCAACGGTGGATGCAATCAAGGTAGTTCGTGAACAAGTGTTATTACAATTCGAACGCAAGAGTCATTTATATGCTATCTTTGTTGACTTTAAAAAAGCCTTTGATTCGGTTAATCGAGAAATACTCACCCGTAAATTGTCGATGGATTTCCGGATATCTGGTCGTATGCTGAAACTCTTAGGCAATATCCTCTATGCCAATTCATTAAATGTCTTCGACGGACTTACTTCATCAGACACAATAATTGCTAGCCGCGGTGTGATGCAAAGAGATCCGCTCAGCCCTATCCTTTTCTCTGTTTATATCCATGATTTGCCGTCTCATCTAGGAAACGAATGTCAAACTTCAAGCTCTGTTCTTTACGCTAACGACTTAGTTATTCTAGCGAAAGATCTGGAATCGGCTCAAAATGTAACCACTGCTCTAGCTAACTACTGTTCAAATAATCTAATTGAAGTCAATATCGATAAAACAAAGGTAGTAAAGTTTCGTAAAGGTGGCAGATTGTGCTCGCATGACGAGATTAGTTTAAACAGCAGGAAGGTAGAGTTCAGTAATCAATACACGTACTTGGGGATACTATTGACAAGTAGGTGGTCTTTAAAGCTTCATATCGAAAAGAAATGTGCGAAAATCGTCATAACCACTTCGCGAGTTAAATGTTTAGGTAAGCTTTCCTTTGGTGGTGCTCTTCAGTATTTTCATGTCATGCTTCTACCGATTTTGTCGTACGCGCTTTCAGCAATCTGGACAGACCTCACGACGGCTAATTTTGCGCAGATCGACAAATGTAAAGGCAGATTCATTAAGCGTGTTGTAGGCGTCTCTCCTAAGTGCTCGACGACTGCGATTTATGTTTTATCTAAAGTCGAGTTATGTACGGAGTATTTACGAAATATGATCGGAGCACGAGATACGGTACATTATATTCAAAATAAAAAAGACTTTACAGATAAGGTTAGCAAGCTAGATCATCATCTTACACTTCACCAGTTAATACGCAAACGAGTTGGCAGTCTCCGTGTGCTTCTAAACGCCCCCTCGTTTGGAGGGTTTCTTTACACGGATATCACGACAAGTTTTGTCGCACTCGCATACCTGTCCATAAACGTGGAGTTTCGTGTGTGTTTTTTCTGTGGTGATAGATGTGAGTCTTTATCCCACGTATTTGAGTGCCCGGTGTTAGCGCAAAAATCTTTGAAGGAGATCGATAGGTTAAGTTTACGGTTAACCTGATAAACCTGCTAAATTTCTTTTGCCTGTTGGGAACTAGCGGTGGACTATCAAATATTGATATTATCTCAAATGAAGTCGTTGCACAATGTTTTATTTAATTTCTTTCATTTGGCCAAGTCGAGAGACGCAGTGCCTTAATAAATTTCCTCTACATAAATAATAATAATTGTATTGTAAGTAATACGACAAACAAATGTTTTTCATTAAATATTAATAATAATTGTAACTGCAATATCGCAGGTGTAGTGTATCTAATACAATGTACATGTGGATTGCAATATAAAGGAAAAATATATCAAATGTTAAAAACTATGTTTAGGCAACATATATAATATACAGCATAGTAGTCAAACTATATTTCATAAACATATTAAATTAATAGGACATGATATAGGATATTATAAATTATTTATTTTAGAACATATTATTGAAGAAAATAAGACAATATTAAATCAAAAACTATTAGAAAAATAAGATTTTTGGATTAAAACGCTTAATTCTATGTACCCATTAGGATTGAATGACGTGGTACAAGGAATTGGCAGAAGTTGTATAGTACATAACAAACAACTATATTATTATAATCATGTTAAACGCAAACCAAGAAGTCATAGTGATAAAAGTAATAAGAAAGATAGACTTAAAAATATTAAAAATGAACAATTAGAAATATTAAAGCAACTTTGTTTTAAAATAACAAAAATTTCGTTTTTGTTATACAAAATAATATTTCGTTTTTATACAAAATAATAACAATAGAAAATATACATTAACCATAAACTTCATTAATAAATGTATAGATAACAAATATATAGTCCGACTTTTAAATAATTCTAAAAGTAAAGAAATAATAGGGGTCAGATTTAAGTAAATATATTCCTAAAATAAGGTATAAATTGTTACCACCATTCGAACAAAAAATTTGTAATTATAATAAAGAATTAAAATAAATATGTAACGATAATATTAGAAACATAATGGAAATAGAATGCAATTGCAACAGTCTTAATTTTGATAAAATAAATGAACATATATGCACTCGTAATCTAGAATTAATTGAAAATATTGAATTAAGGAAAATGCTATCAAAGGGGTATAAGTATAGATTAAATAATAACAACGACAAAAGTAAAATTTACAATTCGTTATATAATAACTTAAATGATTACTTTAGTAAGCTGATTTATAGTGAAAGCTCGAATATATCTTAGATAAACATTTGGAAAGAATATATATTTGATAAAATTAAAAATAAAATGAAAATAACAAACAATTTTAAAAGGAAAAATAAAATCAATAAAGATATGTATAAAAAACTTACTAAATTAAAGGAGAACTATATAATAACAACTATTGATAAAGCTAGTAATAACTTTGTCTTCATACGCAAAAAGCTTTATTATGATATACTAATGAAAGAGATTAATTCTAATGATTTAAATGTAAATCCAACATATGAACGTAGTGAGCTGAGTTTTGAAAGAATTATTACAAGTCACTGTTCAATAATGGATAAAAAGGGTATAACGGTTGAATCAGATAATAAAACTATATCTATATTATATTGGAATCCAAAATTACATAAAAATCCAATAAAACCTAGGTTCATATGTAGTGCGTTTAAATGTACATTAAAACCACTTTCTGTCTATATGAATAAAATACTTAAAGTAATTAAAGCACACTTTAAAAATATTGCAAGGTAATCGAAATTAATACTGGTATAAAACACTATTTCAGTATTAATTCTACAAAAGAATTTTTAGAACAGATAAAAGGAATAAATTTTCAAAATATAAATACATACGATTTTAGTGCGTTTTATACAAATCTAGATTTAGCAGATATTAAAGATGTATTGGAAAAATTAATTAATCCTATATTCGGAAAAAGATATACATACATATGTTATAATAACTATAGCGCATATTTAACAAAAATTAAACAATTAAGCAAATATAAATATATGGATAAAATTTTAATAAATCAAAATTATTTAAAAGTAGGGACATCTATATTTAGACAAGTAAAAGGTGTTCCAATGGGAGGTAATAGTAGCCCAAGCATAGCTATCTTGTTTTTAAGCTCTTTGGAATATGAATTTGTTCATAACTGTGTAAAAACTAAATCTAAACTATATAAATATATGAAATATATGTTTCGATACATTGATGATATATGTGTATTTAATTCTAATTTTTTTTAATCAATTAGTGAACAAATTTATTCAGAGAGCCTTATTCTTAACAAAACCAATATTGATGTTAAAGAAGGTGTATATCTAGATATGAACATTAAATTAACATCAATTAAAACTACTATTAATTTATATCGTAAAGATGACATATTTAAATTTACAAGAAACATATTTTGCATGAGCATTATGCATACCATATAATATAAAATATAATACATTAAATAATGAAATTTTAAGAATTGCAACAATATGTAATGATATTGGCTTTCTTCAAAATCATTAAAATAATTTAATAGATAAATATTTTAAACTAGAATACTATAAAAGTTACATCAAGCAGAAAATAGTAAAATATATAAATCAACACAATAATATAAAGAATAAATTTAAACTCTCAAGTGGCAAATTTTTATGGATGGATAATAAATAATATACTTTGTATTAGAATAAGATACTAGATAGTTTTATCAGAGGAAATACATCATTAGCATGTATTTGGCCCCGCTGCTATATTAGGTAGAGGAGTTATGTGCCGAAACCTGATAGCATAGCAGTTCCTCCTGATGACCTCTAATTATTATTCTGATACAACGTCTGTTATTTATTAGTCAATTCATAAAAATCACGTGTATTTTAAATTTAAATTTTTTATTTTAATTTGATTTAAATTGTAAAAATCTTAAAACAATTATTTATTTTATTATTTAATTATTAAATTTTGATTTAGCATTATTATGTTTTGTTTATTTTATAATTATATTAAATACGTAGACTCAGTTAGCTGATTTAATCTTTATATGCTATATTTACGAACAAGCGTGAATTAACTTTCTAGATGAATTCAAATGGCAGTGTGAATAAAGAGTTACATATGTTTCCATTTGGTATAGAATGTGAGAATGGAAAAGAAATTGATATCGAAACCTATTTTAAACCAACAATTCGTAAAGATAATAAGACCGGTTAATTTCCAAACTTAAAAGTGATTGTTATGAATGACAACATAATTGTATTTAAATGTAGATACGATAACCGGGTCGTTTCGTGGTCGATCGTTAAATGGTCTTGAAGTTCATTTGCCTCCAGGATATGTAGGTATGGAAATTGGTTTAAGTGGACGGTTAACTATCACTTTATATAATATACTAAATATGATATATAATATTATATATTATAATTAATATTATAATTAATATTATAATATTAATTATAATAAACTTTAATTACATTAAACTAGCGTTATAACTTGAATGTTTTTAAAATTGAACTTTGTGGGACCCCGCATAAAATAGGGATGGGAGGGTGATGAATTAGAACTGACGCGAAAAGAACGGTCAGATAGATATTAGGCAAACCATGCTACGGAGGAGGGAGAAATGCTGTAATAATAACGAAGGCGTGAAAGGAGGATTGAGTAGTCGACGATGTCGAAGGCGGAGGAGAGGTCGGGTGAGATGATAACTCTATATAGAGCTTGTCCCGAGAAATGAGTAGGTAAACTTTAATCCAGGTCGTTGTAAACTTTAATCCAGGCGATTTCTGTGATTTAAGCGAAATGCGGATTGGAAAGGAGGATATAGATTGGATGAAGAGAGATAAACGTTGATCTGTATTAAGATAAAAGCTTAGAGGTTATAAAGAGTAGAGAGGAGTGAAAAGGAAGGGGTTGAGCGATTGTTTCTTAAGGAGGGGACACACGATGACCAATTTCCTGTGTGATGAGAATATAAGACTGGGATGGACGAGCTAAACAAGGTGGTGAAAAAAGTGGATAGCGATAAGCGTATGGATTTAAGTATAGGTGTAGGAAGGGGGTCGGCATGTGAGGTTTTGTTGGGTGAGGACATGAGGACAGATGATACTTCGGCGCGTGAGGCAGGGAGAATATACAAGAGTTCCAGGAGGATAAGGTGAGGCGGAGAAGAGTGGGATAGTATGGAGACGGGGTGTGAGAGAGCAACGTGGTTACTTTGATCTTGAGAAATGACGAATAATCATGGAGATTGATGCTGCAAGATGTAGAGGAGCAAAAAAGGATTGAGTCAAAATTGTGCCAGAGAGACTTAAAGTTGAATAAATTGATGATTTTATGCTGCCAGAAGGAGTTGCATTTGTTACGCAGTAGGTTGAGATGAGACTGGCAATGAGCGAGATAGAAATCACCGAGAGACATAGAGAGAGAACGAGTGAACATCACTTCTAAGAGAGCGGTAATATACACGAAAAACATAATGGAGTGGACGCTTTGAGAGTAGGTATTGGAAATCAACCCATAGAGCACGTTGCAAGTGACGGTGATAGTAAGGCTTGAAAGACAAGAGAAGATGGAGAGTAAATGTTAGTTCAGAGTCAAAAAGAAAGGCGAGATCGTGAGGAGAAAAAGATGCTATTATGGGAAAGGAAAGATACAATTTGAATAAGGCAGAGCGGAGAATAGGAAGTCATTATTTCTACAAGTGCGACGTAAGATGGTAGGTGTGTGAATCCGGGTGCGGTTGGAAGTGTGATCAATGATGATGAGAAAGTGATCGGCTAGACCAGGATCGGAGATGAACAGTGAGGTGTTGGCAGCAAAACGATCGAGAACATCAATGATGTCGAGTGCTTCGCCAAGGATATGTGTGAGGGCAGTGAATATGAGTTTGTAGAACCGAACGGAATCGGTGAAAGAGTGGCGGTCGAGGTGAATATTGAAGTCGCCAAGTACGAACGAGGGGATGGAGGACAAAGAACAGTGCGACAGGAGGTCGCACTAAATCCAATAAATCCAATCATCTCAGACCTCCACTCTTAAAATCGTTTTCCGACAGCTCACATGCTTTCTTGGTACTCTCCCAACGTTTTAAACTTCTTACCACTTCATATACTTGTCGTATCTATCCTGACCGCTTTCCTTCTGATATTGCCCAACTCAATTTTGCTCGCATGAGAAATATCGACGTGATACAAACGGCGAGTCATCCTTATAAATCCGTCAAATCAACTGAAATTTTCACATCGTCACACAAGGCCAAAAATCCGATGGCGGCCCGTCTCTCCCCCCGTCTTCTTTGCTAGTCGATATAGCTCCTGAGCATACTTTTCGTCTTAGTCTTTTCAATACTCGTGTTGTTCTTTATAAAGCTGATCTGCTTCTTGATATATTCGATCAATTATCTATCGATATTCTCTGCATTACCGAATCCTGGCACTGACGATCTTACTATTCGTCGTCTATGTCGCTCTGGTTGTTCTATAGTTGAATCAGTTCGTCCAATTGTCTCTCCAACATATACTGCTTCTAACAATGGCGGTATTGTTTCCATTGCTCGTCACCCAATGTCTCTACTTAAAATTACGTTAACATCCGTTACACTTCGTTCGAATTACTCGTATGCAGATTATCAACGCCTTTACCTCTAGAACTTGTGATTGTATACCGTAAAATTAACACTAACATCCATTACACTTTGTTCGAATTGCTCATATGCAGATTATCTACTCCTTTCCCTATGAATCTTGTGATTATATATGGTCCAAAAGTCAGCCGCTCAATCACGTATGTTCTTTAACGACCTCGCCGTTCTTCTTTTTCACTGTTCATTGTCTTATATTCTTTCTTTTGTTCTCGGTAACTTTAACACTCGTCTTGATCGCCCGGCTGACTCTGACTCGATCACTCTAACTAATTTTTTCTAATTTTAAGTATAAATTACTTTCAACAAGCCCCACTTATATTCTCGGCTATGCTCTCGACATCATTGCTGTTCCCAACTGCTTCAATGACAATACCTCCTTGTCAATTACTGATCCTGGTTTGTCCGATCATTTCCTTGTCACTCTTACTCGTCACCATCCCATCCTCCTTCTCCACCTCCAACACTAGCTACTCCAAGTCGACCTTGGAAACTTCTCGATATTCTTATTTTCTGTTCTGCCTTACTCAATTCTTCACTATTTTCGCTTCCACTTAACTATCTTTCTCCCGATGATCTCTGCCTTCTGTTTGATTCTGAACCTTCGTCGATCCTCAATCACCTTCTGCCCATTCGATCACGATGCTTTCAGCGCTTGCTCCATGTTCCCTGGTTCGATTCCGACTGTTGTCTTTCTAAGCGTCGACTCCGTCATTCTTTTCGTGTGTTTAATCGTTTTCTTAAACGTTCTCCAAACATACCCACTCCAAATCGCCGTACTTCCTATATTTTTCTTCGCTGTTCCCATCTGATTCTTATGCGTACTAAGCGTAATCTTTTTTGGCGAAATCAACTTGAATCCTCTTCCAACTCTAAATCTCATTAAAATATCTTAAACTCGATTCTTTCAAGATCACCTAAACTTTGTAACATAAATTTTGATGAATTTTCTTCTTATCTACAAAATCTAAGCTATCTAATTTACTTTCTCTTCAACCCATATACCCCTTGTATCCTCTCTTCTCTTTGAACTTCCTTCCCAGAGCTATTCCACCTTCTTCCCATTTCGTCTGATAAAGTTTGTTCGGTTCTTTTGTCATTAGCTAATAAAACATCTCCTTCTGACCAAATTTCCACTCACTTGCTTAAAAATATCTGCTCATCTATCTCACCCTTCCTAACCACATTGCTCAACTTGTCTATCCGTAGCCGCACATTTCCTTCATACTGGAAATGTGCCACTCTTCGTTCTCTCTTCAAAAAGCAATATCTCGACCCTTCACTACAATCTTCGTACCGTCCTATCTCACTTCTCCCAACCCTCTCTATACTCATTGAGCGTCTTGTTCTCAAGCAAGTTAATGCATATCTGTTTCCTCCAACGTGTTTCCTCACTTCCAAGCTGCTTTTCGCTCTAATCACTCTACTGAAATTGCATGTCTTAAAGTTTGTGACGACTTACTCATCTCGCGCGATCAAAAATTATGTAGTGTCATAGGTTCTCTTGATCTCTCATCTGCTTTTGACATTGTCGATCACTAGATTCTTTTCCATCGTCTTCGTTATGATTATGGCTTCTACATGGACCCGTCGGTACATGGATATGTGCCTTGTTTGGCATTTATTCCAACGTCCTCATCACCCTCTTCGGAGTAGGGTTCAACTACGTTGTTCAAATGTTCTTCGCGGTCATTCTTTAACTATTCGAAGAAACAGAGTACAGAAATTGGGCGCGATGCAATTTGATAGAAGAATTGTTGAGCTGTGGAACAACCTTGATGCAGACACCGTTGGATGCAGTTCACTTAGTGCTTTTAAAAGAAGACTACGAATGGATCAAGCAATGTTTCGTGTTGCATTTCCTTATTTTAAAAACTAATTAATTTATTTACGAACTTATTGTGAGCCAGCTATTTGAGCTAATGCTCGTATGTTGTTGAATGTATAATAATAATAATAATTTACCCACTGTAGTTTGGTTTTCTTTATATCTATCAAACCGTACTCTTCGCGTGTGTTCTAACTCTTCTCTCACCCATCCTTCTTCCACCCGTCTGTTGTTCCACAAGGCTCCGTATTAGGCTATTGGCTTTTATCTCTTCTCGGTTATTTATATTCTATTTCTCATACATTCAACTTCTATGTTATGCAATATGCTGATGACATTCTCATCTATGTTCATGCACCTGCATATCGTATTCATGATCTTAGTGTTTCTGCTTCCAACTGTCTTACCTCAATTTTCAATCATCTTTCTTCACTTCATCTTATTCTGAATCCTAATAAATCTCGTTTTCTTAGGCTTCCATTTAGACAACAGACTTTCACTTAAACCTTTCGTTAGAGATAAAGTATGCTCATCTACCTTGATGTTCCGCATCCTCCGTCAAATTCTTATATTGGTAGATTTCCCTTCTTGTATGACTCTTTTATCTTCTCTTATTTTCTCACGACTCGATTACTGTCTTGGTCTATTTTCCTACTCACCTAAATCTACTCTTTCACTACAAAACAGTAAACACAGTCGTCCAAATTCTCATCCGTCTTCATCGATTTGATCATACATATCTCCATCTTGCTTATCTCGATTTCTTACCATTTATTATCGTGCTCAAAATCTTATTCTCATTGCTTTCCGCCTTGTAACGAATCATACCCCTTTATTTCTCAACCTTCATTTTCTCGACAATTATCGTCCTGATTACTGTTTATTGTGTTCCCATAATTCATTTCTTTTACATGTCCCAAACTACCCTATCTCTTTTGGCTTCCGCTACTTCCTCGTGGCTGCTCCTCTTGCGTGGAAGCATCTATCCATTCATATACACCAATCAACCTCCCTGCCGTACGTCAAACGCCGAATCCGATCTCATTTAAACAATTTAAGAAATTTATATGTATGAATTTTGCTGTGTTTCTTAGTTAGTGACTTGTCAGCGTGCAGTTGACACTCATTTGCCACTTTAAATAAATTACTATTAATTGAATTACGTGGTCATTCACTGTGCTTAAGTCGCTAGAGGATAATTCGCTCAGGAACGGTGCAATTCGCGCAAAGGATCATAAATAATTGGAACCACGTAAATGAAGAGATTGTACAAACGCGGACAGTGGAGGAGTTTAAAAGAAATTTACATATTTAACGTTAATATGCCTTTTTTGATTTTTATTTTATCTACTTCTTTTTGGCCCCATTGTGATGCAATTATGAGCTCTGCTCGTAATACATCGTCAAAGCACAATAATAAGGTGAAATAAAAGGATATTTTCATTAAATTATATAAAATGTATTTTACATTAATTTTAAATAAAAGTAAAAACTTAGATTAAGTTACTATTTTTAGTGCTTTTCAGTACAAATAGATTGATTTTAGAGCTGAAATAGGTGAAAATTAGGCAATATGTTTTATTTCAAAATATGTAATTGCATATCTAAAAATCACTCTACTTATACTAACGAACACCGTATTTTAAAACGCTTTGGATCTTACGAATTAGTTATTTATCTTTATGTCCGTATTTTTACCATTTGTGAATGTTCTTTCAAATATTTTGAAATCACCAATACCCTTGTTTTAATTATCTTACTTTAGGTTTCACGCAATATTGCGGTGATAACTTAGACGACTATCAATCAGATAAATACAGATTCAATAGTTTTACGTACTGGAAATTAGACGATGCAATTAGCAATAACGATCCTTTTCAGTTACTGTTAAAGCTTATCACTGCATTCCAAGTAATATTTAAGAGCGGTGTTTTCATCTAACTTCTTAAAATCATTTAGTCATCATTCGAAGACAACTTTGTGCTGGAGAAAACAAATGGCGTACATTTTAAGAATAATTCAATTATGGACTAATACTTTGATTAATATGTTTTACTTTTATAAAACAACATATCTAAGTAGTTAGTAATAGTTATGAATATAATGTATTATATTATATTGTATTATGAATATATTGTATCTAATTATTTGTTTAAAGTCGGTTTGAAAATTTTGAAAGTTCGAAAGTTTGAAAGTTCGAAAGTTTGTTCGGAATGTTCGATAACCAAAATGCAGAATACAATGTAAAGTTTAGGTCAAGAACCCGAAAAACGAGATTGCGGAATTGTCCTTAAAAACATAAAGAACAATAAATAAAAAACAAAATAGCAGAATTATCCTTTAATACTACATAAGTGATTACAAATTAAAAAGAAACTTAAACTTCAAAAGCAGCGTTTAAAGGAACAATTATGCTGTTGAGTATATTCGAAATTATTCACTAAATGACCGTATTCCAAGCGAATCCTCAACGAAGATTAACAAATCAAAATTTGTTAACCCTGGATTTGCAGCCCAAAACGTTTATTGAATACTTTTTAAGATACATGTGTTGAATTCAACTGGGTTAATTAACCCATTTAAATTCGGTTTAATTCAGTTTCATTAATTATATAAGTCAAATTTATTTTTATCTTGTTAATTAGCTTTATATTTAAATATTTAAATTATAATTTTTCTATAATTATTTTAAATTGTTGATAATTTTTAAATAAATATTTGATTTATACTGCTGAATGAATATTTAGTCAATTGTTTCTCTATATTTAAAGATATAATGTTGTTCTTAATTGGCATTGGACTGTGTAATCCTAGTGACATCACTGTAAGAGGACTTGAAATTGTAAGGAAATGCGAATTTGTTTATTTGGAGATTTATACGTCGCTATCCGCTTCTAAATCTGATTTGGTATGAATTAAGTTAGATCTTTCGTTTGACACGTGTGGATTTATTTAAATGCTCACTAAACAATTATAAATTTAATTTTTTTTGCAATTCTGACAACGAAGAAGCCTTGCTCGATTAAAATTTAATCGTTAATGTTTGATGATATCACTCGTCATATAAGCGATATTTTGCTTGATTATCCATAAGGTACAATTAAAATTATCTGTTAATGATATTATCTTCAAATAAGTGCAATGGAAATACCAAATGATTAATCGTATTTATGTCATCTTTTTCTATTAATTTATCAACCGATTAATTTTTTAAATGGTAGTAGCAGTATATGCATCCGACAGCTTAACTATCAAACTATATTAAATATAATAGTAGAATCAGGGATCATTTGGATCGTAATCACATATTGGTTGAATCTCAACATGGTTTCAGGATCGGACGTTCATGCCTTACTAACCTACTAACTGCGCGTGAAAAATGGGCTGATGCTCTGGGGGCTGGGTTTCAGGTTCATACAGTATTCCTTGATTTTTCAAAAGTTTTTGATAGGGTACAACACGACGGCATAGTGTCTTTACTGTATCACTATGGACTTCATTCATATATTTGTAAGTGGGTCAGGGAATTTCTATCGAATAGGTCTTTCCGAGTTTGTGTGGGGGTGTGTGTTTTCTTATTCGGTAAATATTAATTCTGGCGTACCGCAGGGATCAGTCCTTGGCCCACTGCTCTTTATAATCTTCATTCATGATCTGCTACTCCGCTTATCATGCTCTCATCTAGCGTTTGCAGACGATCTAAAGATTTGGTCGATCATTAGAAGTCCTGCTGATCGAGTATCGTTACAAAATGATCTAAACTCCCTGATCAAGTGGTGCGATTCTACCGGACTACGGTTGAATGTTGATAAATGTGTCCTCATGCAACTAGGTCGCCCTATTGAAACTCTAAGGTACTTTATTGGAGATATGGTCTTAAAGGAAGTGTCTCATCATAAGGATTTAGGGATTATTGTCCATAGATCCTTGAAAACAAAGTTGAACACCGACTTCTTTCTAGGTAAAGCTACTAGGGCGTTATATTGTATTAAAAATGCATTCCTCAGGTTAAGCTGTCATATGTTCAAGAGGTTATTCATCTCCATCGTCAGGCCACACTTGGAGTACTGCATTCAGGCTTGTTTCCCTGTCACTAAGCAAGAACTATTAGACCTGGAGTCTATTCTTAGGCGCGGATCGAGGCTCTGTATTGGCTTAAGTGGTATTGACTATTATGTACGTCTAAGTCGTATTGGGATGTTGTCGGTACTTGAGAGGTTCTTTTCGTTGGAAATGCTATGTCTATGGCATATGTCGAATGATGGAGTAGGTTATCCCACCGATGTAATCACTAGGCGGGTAGATCAGTTGCGGGGACATAGCAGAGTCTTGTATAAATTTAGATTTGGCAGATTACCAAAAGTGTATAGACTCTCAAGGAGAGGAATTAACATGTAGAATTCGTTGCCCTATTGCAAAATAGGGCAACGAGCCCTATTTTTCAATAGGGCTCGGCCCCCAGTTTGAATCACGATATCTCAGCCCCCAGTTTGAGAACGTTTAAATCACGATGCTACAAATGGATACATGAACAATGCCGCCATTCAACACTACCACTGGAATACCCTAATTAGCAACGTTGACTGACCATTTGCTTTTTTTTATTTTTTATTTGGACTCTGCCTGAATAGCCTTTTGGCTTTGGTATGTATTGGAATAATTTTTTTAATGGAAAAATTTATTTTAGTAAAACATACAGTCGAGGTTACCCGCAAGTGGGCCCAAAAAAAGATAGTTTAATAATAATTTTTTAGGTCTCATTTCAGACACCAGGCGTTTGCTTTTGTTAGCGCTACACCTATACGTTGTCGCAGCGAACATACATTTTTGCCATAGGAGGATGGATCGCTCACTGATGCGAGAGTTGCTAGTCTCTTGACGAAAGCACTTGCCTCCTTTGCTAATCCGCCTGAGGTGGAAATTACGAACGGAATAAAGGTTCCTTTTTCGATTTCAATAATTCGCTCAATGTATTTATTCTTTTTCTGTTTTCATTGTATTCAAATGATTGTGTAGGACTTCGACTTACGTACGACTGGGCACATGGGTTAAATATTGTGACATCCAAAAATGTCCGCTCAGTCTGTGAGTGCGTTAGTCCAGTGCAAGATAAATCGGCTCTTGATCGGGGATCTCGTGTTGTCGTTTGGTTTGAAAACTCGAATGTATCTTGAATAGTTGAGAGCATCGGTTCTGATTCTACATTCCGTTATACTTTACTGGCTTCGTCAATCAAGATATCTCTGATTATATTATGTCGTACTATGGTCCGTCCTTTCCATTTGCACGACAGTAAGTGAGCTGTCGATTTAACTTCTCTGCATACACATGATGTTGATCTACAGCGCAAGTCCCATCCATATCTACATGCCATTCCCGCTTGTATTTCAAAATTATTTAAATAAAATCGTCTGTCATCGCTTACTCGAGCAGAGAGCCAAGAGGAAGACCCTTTAATAGAGGCGTGTTCTACAGCGGTTTTCGATTTTTGATCTAATTCAGACATTATGTTGGTTAATTCACCCTGTTCTAAATCAGATTTTTCTGTTGTTATCATCCGAGCCATTTCTCTTTGCTTTTCGTAAAGAGTTGATCCTCTTATATTCATGTCCAGAAGGTTGCACATTTTGGCTGATCTTGACCATTCCATTTTAGCTATTTTTTGAGGATTTATTATTCCTAGGCCTCCGTTAGCTACTTTAAGGCACAAGATATTAAACCATGTGTGATCAATATTTTCTTTGCCTAGAATTTGAGGCAGTAGTTCGTGCTGAATAATCGTAACCAGCTTTTCGAACCATTCCGTTTGACATTCGCATGTTCTTAGAATATAGCTCCATTTATGTTGTAGTCCGAATATGAATGCAGAATATGCTAGATGCCTCTCACTCTGTGCTACTGATTTAAGCCGAACTAATAAGGAGATCCATTCGTCAATCTTTTGCTGAACATAATTCGCTTCAAAGTTTAGAAAACCAATTGGACAGCCAAGCAATTCTAACCCATGTTTTGTTATGTTTACCCCAAGATCTCGAAATCTTTTTCCATTTGTATTGTTTTTTGGATTTATTAGTAATTTGCATTTTGATTCATTTACGAAAAAGCCATATGCTGGACCGAGTTTCTTTATGTGATTGAAAAACATTAGCAATTCTCTTTCGGTGCCAACACACGATACATCATCCGCATACCATTTTTGCGTTATTGTTGGACATAACGAATCCAATTTTGTTATCAGCGGTATCGTGGCTGCCGCAAAAGCGATCATAGCAATCGGATCACCTTGTGTGAATCCTTCTTTCGACTCTATTATTTCATTATCTATAATCAATATTGGATTGTTGTTGTAAGTATTTTTTAATATTGTTTTGAGAGGAGGACATATCCTGAAAATGTTTTCTATAGCTACTTTTCGGTTTATGCAGTTGAATGCATTTTTGGCATCTATGAGTAAGAGACAAGTTTTCGATTCTTCTTTCAACAATGACCGTTGACTTCTTACGACGTATTCCATCCCGCACTTTTGACCTGCGCAAATCTGAAAGTTACCGGCTACATCCTGTACATGTGTTTGTATTATCTGCAGGACTGCTTTCGATATAATCCTTCTGTATACTTCACACTCGGAATGTATTGGAATAATAATAATATATTTAATTATTTTTTATTGATTACAAGTATTGATCTTCTTTAATTGATCATTAAAGGTCAATAAAGGATGTATTCCAAAATATTTATGGATAAATATTATTAATAATTTTGATCTAGGAGATATTTTATGGTGTAACGATTATTTCAGCAGACAGACAAATGATTGAAGAACAAGCAGGTAGGTTAAATAAAAATTAATGCAATTCCATCAATGTTCTTGTAAGATGAAATTCTACAGAATGCCAAAGATAACGATGTTGCAATTCTGGTTATTGGCGATCCTTTAAGGTAGTATTTCAAGCTTATAATTATCCGTATGTTAACAACCAAACTTCAGCTTGAAACAAGTTTCCTTTTTTACTGACGACAATTGAAAACATGCTTTCTAATATTAAAAGTCAAAGTAATATTGAATTAACAATCCGTAGTGAACTAAAAAATGAACTGGCTTAGTTATAATAGATTAATGAACTAAAATAAGCTGACGGAGTCAACATCAATTAATATTATCTAATTAGTATTGAAATACAAATCGTTAACTATCTTGTCTACTATATATATTTAATATATTTTTCTTTTTCTCTTCAACGTTTGTTCTGCTTTGTTACGGAGTCTGCCTTTTTTCCTGTCTCACGCTGATGGACCTTATTGATGGTTGGTGTTCGTTTGGGCGGAGAACGTGACCGTATTATTGTAGTCGCATTTAGCGAAATTAATTGAGACAACATTTCATAATGTTGATGCGACGATTTTGTTTTACGGCTGGCTTTCCACGAAGTCTATCGCCAACCCTCCCCCTTTCTCAACACCGGCTTGGAATCTGCCATGGCGGAGTTACATATATTTAATATATTAATATTATTAATATATTTAAGCAAGATTACATTTGAGGTAAAAATCAATGTGTTCGGCGAAGCATCCTGAGAGTGCAAACATATCTAACTGATATGTCAGCTAGACGAGCAGCCCTTTTCAATTGTGTTTAAGTTGTTAAAACAAATGTGTTGTTATCACATTTGAAAAGGGGTGCGTGTCCAGCCGAAATATTAATAACATTATTTTTTGATTTGCACACTCGGAATGCTTCGCCAAAAACATATTAATATGTCAATATCTATTAACATATCAATATCTTCGTTTCCACAAATTTACGAAAATATAATTAATGTGAATGTATTAATAAACGAAAAATGTATAATATTTACCAAGTTTAATATGAAACTTTTGGAATAAAACTATCTATCACTCCCTTCACTCCTATAAATTTACAAAAATATAATTAGCGTTATTTAATTAATTAGCGTTATAAAGTTTAAACTATCTTGTTATCCCTATTAACTACTTACAAAGAACGAAAAAATAAAAATACTCAAAACCATCGCGTTACAACGATTTTTACAACGATTAATACGATTTCAACAATTGCAATAATTTCGATAGTTTTAATACACGACCAATATGGGCAAAAAGAAGCGTTTGCAGTCATAGTCGAAGTCTTGAACTGCGAATCAAATCAAGTACAGTGTTCCAAACCAGGATGTGATATTTGGACATCAGTAACCGGTACAACTAATCAACTTATCGATCTCAAGATGAAAACATTCCTATGCGGCTACTGTGCGTCAGCTGAACTGGACTCACTACGTGCCATGATTCAAAAAAACTCAAAACAGCCAAGCCTGCACACATAAAAATTATTCCAATAAAGATACACATATCTCGCCAATACAATATAATAATGACGGTCATGATACTAGACAGCAATCAACTCTATGCATTTATGACAATGATATTTTATTGTCTAACAATTTTGAGTCGTCGGCGGTAATTAATCAGTGTAAATTGAATGATATGGGAAATTGTGCAGAAGATAAAACCGACGAGGGAAATTGTGTAGAACAAATTCTACCAAGAACACCTAAAGATAACCAGCTTTTACAATTTCCGGTGGGTGTTTCAGCATCAGTTGTCAAGTCGGTATCGATAGGACTCGAACCAGAGTCCAGTGCTCAAAGTGGGGATGACATCATATCTAGGTCATTCATAGAGGAGAGCAACGAGCGAAATTGTACAAATGATAGTAGTAATAATCGATACACCTCCCTAGACAAACCCGTTAAAGTGAACTATCGTAATACAAATGTCCATTTAGATGGGACCCAAAAGCGACTGTTGATTCCACGAGATAGCTATAAAAATGGCCAATATTGTTGAGTCGTCAGCAATAAATAATCAACATAGGTTGAATGACGACCTCGATAAAGTTATTGTGATTCACAATTTATAACATCCTTGAAAGTAGTTTCCCTCTTTCGCATAGGCAAATCTGATGATACAAATGCGAAACCTCGCTTGTTAAAAATAGTATTCAGTGACAAAGAGTACGTTAATGTTTAATTGAGAAAATCTTATAGACTTAGTGGTACTGGCATTAGATTACTTAGAGACTTAGACCCGTCAGATAGAGAAAAGTTAAAGCTGGCTAAGATTGAGCTTCAAAATTGACTCAACAGTGGGGAGCGAAATTTTAGGATTCAAAATTTTCAAGTAGTGCGACACCGCCCTTGTGTGTTTTGGACAATGTTACCCTCCCACGACAAAATTTCACATGCATTCGACCTCTCGAGCTGCGTTGCACCTATCAAAGTAATAACGAAAGTCCATATGTAACCAATATACCAGATACTTATTGTGAAAAATTTATAAATGTGTTATATTCTAATGTTCAAAGTATCCTCCCAAGAATGGTAGAGGTTTTGCTACTTGCTGGAGAGAGTAATGCTAGTATCCTGGCATTCAGTGAATCTTGGTTGAATTATAACATTGATGACTCAGAAATTGCAATTCCCGGTTACAGCTCATACCGTTGTGATCGTATTAATGTCAGAGGTGGCGGTGTAGTCATATACGCCCGAGATAGTATTACTACTAGTGTCCTATATCTACTTTCAGTACGTAAATCAAGACACTCGTTTCAGAGGCTCTTCTAGAAGTCTATTAGATTTATGTTTGTCTAATCATGATCTACCGATAAATATTGACTACATACAAGCTATAGGAAATAGTGACCATTGCAGTATGTTAATTCGCTTTCCGTTCGTTCTGCCTTCCATAAACACTTGTCACATCGAGCTTAACGTTTTCAAGACCGATTATAGCGCAATCGGTAGGCACCTTGATGAAAAATTTATAAATGTGTTATATTCTAATGTTCAAAGTATCCTCCCAAAAATGGTAGAGGTTTCGCTACTTGCTGAAGAGCATAATGATAGTATCCTGGCATTCAGTGAATTTTGGTTGAATTCTAGCATTGATGACTCAGAAATTGCGATTCTCGGTTACAGCTCATACCGTTGTGATCGTGTTAATGTCAGAGGTGGCGTGTAGTCATATACGCGCGAGATAGTATTACATCTAGTGTCCTATATCACGATAATGAGGAGATTAGTTACCAATCCCTATGGTGTCGTTTCGAAAGCCTTGATTCCTTTGTTGTCATTGGACTTGTGTATAGAAGTCCTTTGGCATCCACCAAACGCCTCCGGAAAGATTTAGAACGGTTTGCCTCTTACGAAATCTTAATCTTACTTCGGGACTTTAATATGCCACGTATAGACTGGTCTACTTATTCCTGTTTGAGCGGCTGTGATTGGGAATCTTCTGAACTACTCGATTTATTAAACGAGCTGAATTACTTTCAGTACGTAAATCAGGACACTCGTTTCAGAGGCTCTTCTAGAAGTCTATTAGATTTATGTTTGTCTAACCATGATCTACCGATAAATATTGACTACATACAAGCTATAGGAAATAGTGACCATTGCAGTATGTTAATTCGCTTTCTGTTCGTTCTGTCTTCCATAAACACTTGTCACATCGAGCTTAACGTTTTCAATGCCGATTATAGCGGAAGCGGTAGGCACCTTGATCACGTTGTTTGGCTTGACCCATTTGTGGTCGGATTGTAATGTGCATGGAGGTTTTTTCGAGATACTCTTTCTTCTCTTCTAAACAGATAAGCCCCTTTACGTGCTTCACACTCCCGTAAATACAATAATCCGTGGTTTGACGTAGAGTTAGGAAATCTTCTAAAGAGTGTAAGATCCTTTATCGTCGATATCGTCAATCTAAAGGAGAATATCAATTATATCGAAACGCAAGAAACAGATTTACGGCACTTAAAAGATCAAAGAAACTCTACTTTGAGAAATCACTCGTTCATAATATTAAGTATGAGTCAAGTTTATTTTTCAAATATTGTGCATCCAAAAATCGATCGAGATGCAAATGTCGTTACGTGTGAAAAATAAAGTAGTTGTCGACGATTATATGGTCGCTAATACATTTGTAGAGACATTCCTTCCTAGAATAGATAAATCAGTTACTGTACACGGCACCTTTCATCATAATAATAAATCATCTAACTTGACGTCACATATTTCTATCGCTCATGTATATGAGCAACTTCGACGATTAAAACGGTGTCATTCTGCTGGCCCTGACGGATTGCCATTCATCCTACTTAGAGAATTAGCATCCCGCATTTGCGGTCCACTACATCGAATATTCATATTTTCCTTATGCAAATCAAAGATTCCCCTCGACTGGCTAAAATCGATAGTTTGCCCTGTATATAAAAAAGGTGATAGGTCATGCGCCAGCAATTTTAGACCAGTTAGTTTGACATGTATTTGCTGTAAGGTACTAACGCGTTTGATTTTGTTACACATCAACCGCCATATTTCGATAAATAACCTTCTACATCCTTCCCAACATGGATTCCGTTCGAGTAGATCAACATGTTCAAATCTTCTAATTGCTAGAGATGATTGGTTCATTGCTTTTGATGCCGGTGTCGACACCGACGTGGTATTCGTGGACTTCTCGCGTGCTTTCGATACAATCAATCATAATATACTTATTGGCAAACTTATAGGACTTCACTTTGATTCTGTAATTGTTAATGGGATTCGTGCGTATTTATTAGATAGAACTGCAGCAGTCAGAGTAAGTGGGACTTTGTCAGATTGGACTTCTATATGTAGCGGTGTACCACAAGGATCGATTTTAGGACCAATTTTATTTAATATATATATTAACGAACTCCCATTATTACTGCTGTCAAAAACGTTGTTGTACGCCGATGATCTTAAGGTCTATCGCTGTGTTGTTAATGACCTTGACCGACAAATGTTACAGTCTGATCTCGATACATTGACGTATTGGTCAGCTGAGAACTATCTAAGTATTAATGTGACAAAATGTGCATACATGCACATAGGGAATAAGTTTTCGACAACCAGCTACTCAAATAACTTACAAACAATTCATATGTTTCGTCAATATAGAGACTCGGGCGTCGTCGTTTCGGATGATCTAGGCACTAGGAAAAATACGGAGCAAATATGTGCTAGATTAACTCGAATTTCCGGTATGATTTTCAGATGTTTTAGTAAATTAGAAATTGAGTCATTTAAACTTTTATTCACTACTCTCTGTTCAAGTGTTCTTAAGTATTGTTCTCCTGCATCATACCCAGTTAACAAATAGGAAGTTTCGTATTGAACATGTATTGCGACGTTCTTCTAAACGGGTAGCGGGCCTTCATAACTTTACTTATAAGGAATGGTTAAGTCGTTTTAATATGCCTTCATTATCTTCACTTCGAGCACTAAATGACCTGGTTGTAGTGTGGCGGGCGATGAGCAATCCTGAGAATCCCGTTAGAAGTCTATTTCGTATGCGAAATGACTTAAGATTACGTGGTCATCCACTTATGTTACAACGTAAACACTGGTGTAAAAAAGAAACATTAATTTTGCCGTGCGTGTCATTCCAGCTTGGAACAGTTTACCGGCGGAAGTGGTGAAGCAAACAAACAGACGTGGATTTGCATCTACTTTGAAGAAACTGACTAATTTTTAATTACTTTGTTGTTAGTTTCCTTTTTATATTTTAAATTGTGAAGGTATCTATTGATCTACGCTCGCTGACATTCTAGTGATAATAATAAATATTAAATTTTTAATTATTATTTATTTATTAAAAACTTTATAAAGTAGTGCACGTTACAAACACAATGTTTTCAAATTAATCGTTTTTCAACCGAGTTGGCTGTCTCAGCTTTATCGTCCTCTGCACTATCATCAATTGTTGTATCCTTATTGCTCTCGTCGTCTTCTACCGAAGTTTCATCATCGGATTCTTCTTCGTTTGCTTTCTCCTTTTCATCCGTTTCAACATCCACATTCTTATCTGTGTCATTCTGTATTGCCTCTGATGTTTGTTCTTGCAAGTCACTTACAACTGAGACAATTTCACTAGTTCCGTTGGTGATAACATTCTGTCTTCGTCTCTTCCCTCTGCCCATCCAGCTGTCGTTTCTCCTGACAACGCATCGATGCCATTCTCAGTCGATTTCATCAAGAAAGGATATTCCGTTCCATCCATGACGTCTTCATCTAATCGGCCCTGGTCATCATCGTACAACATTTCTTGTTCATCTATATCGTGAACTTTACCTTCTGTCTGGGCAGCGGACACGGTAATGATCGCCTCCAGCATACATGCCACATTGCCCCTTTGAACAGCAGCGCTTAGACGCTGTATGAGGAATGAACCTGCGCGCTGGCTTGCAGTGACCCGACCTAGCCTCTTTCCCAAATTTTGGAATAACTTGGTGGCCGAAGGACTACATGCTCCAAATGCCTCGATAGCTAACGGCACAAATGAGTATTGAGTATGATCAATACAATCGTAGTTGTGTATTTTCAATTCCTAAGCATCCGTTGAGACACATCCGGTGACATCAATGGCACGAGTAATGTGACTCTTTGCTAGTGTGATTGGATATGTAAAGTCCCATACCAAGAGCGTTCCGCTCTCCTATGTTATTAGAGATCCACCATCGGGTCGTTTGTCGTCATTTCGGTTGAGACCATTTGGCTCCAGTCGACAGGGGACGTCGGCGGCTGTAAGCGCAATCTGTACTAGGCTGTTATCCTCAGCATGGCGGGTGTAACGACTGCATGTTCTAAGGCAATCCAATCCATGTCTTCCGAAACAGTCGATTCGTGATCCACAACCGCATACCTGGGTTGTACAGATCGCTAGGCCCAAACGCAAAGCGACAGCAATTGTCATGCTATTCTCGTTCAGTCGAGTTTCAAACGCGGTTATCGGTATTGCCTGCAGAAATGCTCCTGAAAATGGAGACAAAACTGCTTTCAGTCGTGCTATGCTTACCTCATCCGTTGCGCTCCGAACTAAACTTTCGTGGCGTATATTTAGCAATGGTTGAGTTTACTGTCTCTGTAGGTGTGTTTCCAGTGAAATATCGGCCCCGAATATGCTTTTCCACTTCAGCAATCCCTGTACATAAGCCGCGTCGTCATCTGCTTTAAAACCAGACCGGACGTTTTGTAGGATTGGACCCGTTCGATTCTCAGATCCGCATACCGATGCCAAAAATGCTGGCCCGGCGGTATTCCGCATTGATGGAATTCCCAGTCCTCTCATTTTAACAGGTAATGTTGCCTGATTCCACGCGCTGTTTTTTAGTATGATATTACGTATGTTTTAATAAATAGCAAATTAATTTATTTACCGATGCCTTAATTACTGATTCAACAGAAGAGAGTAAAATAAAAAATTTTATTGAAAATTTCTCCAATTTTCAAAATAGCTCACTGCTATCATCATCACTAAAATTTCACTATAATGCTTGCAAACTTTCCGATCAATATTGAATAGTTAAATCATTTTTTCGATTGTCAATTACACCAAAATGTTAATATTGGCAGAATAAACAAATTGCTTTTGAAAACAACAAGCAAAATGCCATTTAAACACAAAAATTCAGCTGATAACAGTTCATATTTTTTAGCATAAAGTACAGTATAATTTTTTAAATGAAATTGTAACAGCCAATCCACCGGAAACATTTGTAGAGATTTCTATATAATAAAGTTTTATAAAATATGTTTTTTACGAATTTTATTTAAATTTTTAAATGTTTTGACATTATTATCAGCAAGTAACAAAAATATACTGTTCCATTCAGCGTTAGGTAAATTTTTATTTTGGTATATTTTGGCAAATAATTATAATAAGTACGTTGTAGATATTCAAGTGTAGTCTATTAGCATGATAGATATTCTCTATATACGGCATACTGGAGATACTTCTCCTTTACAACAGAAGAGATCAGGTTTATCAGCATGTGCGTTATCGACTTGATATATTCAAAGGTGATAAATATTAAATTACTGAAAATTAAGATATCAAAAGTAACCTCACATGTGATATACGTCAGTAATCCCTGCGCGAAACTGCGGCTAACCTTCATGGCATTGTATTGTATGTGTGTAAAATTAATTTAAATTATTAATTTAATTTAATTAATTTAATTCAATCATTTAATTTGATTTTGTGTTATTTAAAGCGCCACTACACACATTGATTTAATCATTAGAGCCAGACAGATGGGAATTAAGACAGATGTGGTGCATAACGCATCAATATTCAATGCCATTGCTATTACCGGTCTGCAGGTATAAATGCTTAAACTGCTTTATTTCTTAATTTACAAAATTAGTTGTACAGGTTTGGCGAGACCGTGTCAATTCCATTTAGCCATGAATTAGGAGAAAACCGAACCGTTAGTTTCGTCGAAAAAATTGTGGAGAACAAAAAACGTAAACTTCACACACTCTGCCTTCTCGGTTCGTATTCATTTTTAAATTAAAATAATTGTGTTTATGATGGGATTTTGACATTACAAATGAAAGTTTCAAATTATATATCTTGCAATTTTAATTCATTTCCATTTTAAAATTTATTTAAGTCTACTATTTTTAATCTATGTTAATTTAATATTATAATTTTCAAATTATATTTTTTTAAATTAAAATAGTGATCAATATTTTGATTATATTTTGGTAATAACTCACGTTTTATTAATACTCAGTGCTTGTCGCAAATCCGCGGTTTATTTTGAAATTGTATTTTTATTTTATTATATACACTGAACTCAGTGAAAGCTGTTTTGCTAAATCAGAATAACCATGTCAAGAAATAAAAAAATTTTGGATATTTTATGAAAGCCAATATTTAGGATTGAATAAAGTACAAGAATTTAAAAGATTATTAATTTTAACAAAAATGTAATAATATTCCGCTCATTCAATGGTGTATTCCATTGATAAGATAATTATGATATGTAATTGTACATTGATATATATAATAATATATAATTATTTGATACACTCTTCAAATATAATGGAAGTGTAATCTTCAAACAAGTAACCACATTACGGTCTGTACAAACACATCCGGAAACTTATGTGAAGTGTGAAGGAATATACGAATAATATTACTGTACGAATAATATTAATGCAAGATCAGATAACAGTCTACGTATTTTATACGATATATAAATAAAAATAAAGATAAATAATAAATAATAATATTAGATTTTATACAATTTATATAAATTATATGAATTATATAACTTTATAGCTTAAGGTTCATCCTGAACTCGGTATTCACCGAATTGTTTAAAATGTCAATTGATAAATGCCAAATACCACTAGATTGGAAATGTGCAACTGTAGTTCCTGTTTTTAAAAAGGTGATATGCACAATCCTGAAAAGTATAGACCTGTGAGCTAACTAGTGTTGTTAGTAAAATTTTTGAACGCATTATCTATAAATATGTAGAGATAACTTGTTGTGCTAGTCGAACCAACTAGACCCACGTCAGCATAGATTCACTATTGGAAGATCGTGCTTATCTAATTTACTTTGTGCTAGAGAAGCATGGGTTAATGAAGTATCTAATGGAATAGCAGATGATTGTACATTTACTGACTTCAGTAGATCACTCGACCTTATAAGTCATGAAAATCTTATCAAAGTGCTTATATCCTGTCATATTGATCTGACAGTAGAACAAATCATATCAGATAACTGAGTCTACGTATTTTATACTATATAAATAAAAATAAAGATAAATAATAAATAATAATAAATAAATAATAATAAATAAATAATAATAAATAAATAATAATAAATAAATAATAAGTAATAAAGATAAATTCGTGTAATACGAGTTCGACCAAGTTCGTGTAATACGAACTTGGTCTGACGCATCTGCGAAGTCGGGAATATTGACCCACACTGTGCTTACGTTGGTCTCACGCAATCCATGCAGTGGAAATGGTCACAACTGCTCAGAACGACCAGTTGTAGTGTAGAGCAATTACAACCGCTAAAAGATGCCGTGACGGTCGAATTTCTGTATGTTCTAACAAAGCAAAGAATCACCGAGGATATGCGACTTATTCTCACTTCCCCAAACAAACTAGGAGGTATTGGCATCATGGATTGTACTTTTGTAGCTAAATTACAGCTCGATGCTTCTCGAAAATTATGTGCGTCCTACAACTCAGATATGGTTGGAGAAGATTTACAGGAGCATCAACAACAAATCAGCAAAATCATTGCAGACACTAGGCTTAACGCATTCGAAGAACGCATCTCACTGGCTAAGAATAAATTAAGTGAAGAAACCCAAAATGCAATAAATTTTGCTTGTATAAATGGAGCGTCCTCTTGGTTAAGCGCACGTCCTATCGAACACCACAAGTTTGGTCTTACGCCAAACGAATTCCGGGACGGTTTAGCAACTAGATATGGATGGGATCCAGACGGCCTTCCTTCCCGCTGTGCATGCGATGATGGTGCGAACCTATCGCATCTTTTGCAATGTAAGCGCGGTGGTTTTCAGATCATACGCCATAACGAGGTCAGAAATATATTTGCCCGAGAGTTGACCACGGTTTGTAATGGAGTAGGGCTCGAGCCTGTTTTGGAGCGAGTCAATGATGACGTAAGGTTTGAGAAATCCACAACATGTCGTGAGGAGGGAGCACGTCTCGACGTTGTTTGCAGCGGATTATATGAGAGTCGATTCGAGCGGACGTTTTTTGACGTCACCATCTTTAACAACCACGCCGTTTCGTACTCATCATCAACAGTTAGTGCTTTCAAGTACCACGAGACTCGAAAAAGATCGAAATATGAAGAGAGAATAAGTCTGGTCGATCGAGGTAGTTTCACACCACTTGTGTTCGCAGCATCGGGTAGCATAGGAGAAAACGCGTTACAACTTATTAGACGCATCGCTCGGTTACAATCAATGAATTCGACCACAAACTCGTATGCGAACTGTATTTGCCGACTAAAACGCATCGTTGGTATTGCTCTATGTCGATCTGCTTCCATGTGCCTTCGGGGCTTTCGTTTTTCCCGAAATCGACCGGCCAATAATCCTGACCACACCTAACCACACGGTATATTTCCAACGACGATCTAGTTTTCAATTTTATGACTATTGAAGATGTATGTAATTTCCTTTACTGTAAAAAAATTTATTTATTATAAAAATAAATAATAAAAAAACATTATAAATAATAAATAATTATTGAATATTTTATAGAATTTATATTTAAAATAAAAATAAATAATAAAAATAATTATAAATAATAAATAATTATTTAAGATTTTATAGAATTTATATTTAAAATAAAAATAAATAATAAAAAATAATTATAAATAATAAATAATTATTTAAGATTTTATAGAATTTATATTTAAAATAAAACTAAATAATAAAAAATAATTATAAATAATAAATAATTATTTAAGATTTTATAGAATTTATATTTAAAATAAAACTAAATAATAAAAAATAATTATAAATAATAAATAATTATTTAAGATTTTATAGAATTTATATTTAAAATAAAAATATATAATAAAAAATAATTATAAATAACAAATAATTAAAGATTTCATAGAATTTATATTTAAAATAATAAAAAAATAAAAAATAATTTAAAATAATAAATAATTATTTAAGATTTTATAGAATTTATATTTAAAATAAAAATAAATAATAAAAAATAATTATAAATAATAAATAATTATTTAAGATTTTATAGAATTTATATTTAAAATAAAAATAAATAATAAAAAATAATTATAAATAATAAATAATAATTTAAGATTTTATAGAATTTATATTTAAAATAAAACTAAATAATAAAAAATAATTATAAATAATAAATAATTATTTAAGATTTTATAGAATTTATATTTAAAATAAAACTAAATAATAAAAAATAATTATAAATAATAAATAATTATTTAAGATTTTATAGAATTTATATTTAAAATAAAACTAAATAATAAAAATTAATTATAAATAATAAATAATATTATAAATAATTATTTAAGATTTTATAGAATTTATATTTAAAATAAAAATATATAATAAAAAATAATTATAAATAACAAATAATTAAAATGATTTTATAGAATTTATATTTAAAATAAAAATAAATAATAAAAAATAATTATAAATAATAAATAATAATTTAAGATTTTATAGAATTTATATTTAAAATAAAAATATATAATAAAAAATAATTATAAATAACAAATAATTAAAATGATTTTATAGAATTTATATTTAAAATAAAAATAAATAATAAAAAATAATTATAAATAATTATTTAAGATTTTATAGAATTTATATTTAAAATAAAAATAAATAATAAAAAATAATTATAAATAATAAATAATTAAAATGATTTTATAGAATTTATATTTAAAATAAAACTAAATAATAAAAAATAATTATAAATAATAAATAATTATTTAAGATTTTATAGAATTTATATTTAAAATAAAACTAAATAATAAAAATTAATTATAAATAATAAATAATTATTTAAGATTTTATAGAATTTATATTTAAAATAAAACTAAATAATAAAAAATAATTATAAATAATAAATAATTATTTAAGATTTTATAGAATTTATATTTAAAATAAAACTAAATAATAAAAAATAATTATAAATAATAAATAATTATTTAAGATTTTATAGAATTTATATTTAAAATAAAACTAAATAATAAAAAATAATTATAAATAATAAATAATTATTTAAGATTTTATAGAATTTATATTTAAAATAAAACTAAATAATAAAAAATAATTATAAATAATAAATAATTATTTAAGATTTTATAGAATTTATATTTAAAATAAAACTAAATAATAAAAAATAATTATAAATAATAAATAATTATTTAAGATTTTATAGAATTTATATTTAAAATAAAACTAAATAATAAAAAATAATTATAAATAATAAATAATTATTTAAGATTTTATAGAATTTATATTTGAAATAAAAATGAATAATAAAAAATAATTATAAATAATAAATAATTATTTAAGATTTTATAGAATTTATATTTAAAATAAAACTAAATAATAAAAAATAATTATAAATAATAAATAATTATTTAAGATTTTATAGAATTTATATTTAAAATAAAACTAAATAATAAAAATTAATTATAAATAATAAATAATTATTTAAGATTTTATAGAATTTATATTTAAAATAAAACTAAATAATAAAAAATAATTATAAATAATAAATAATTATTTAAGATTTTATAGAATTTATATTTAAAATAAAACTAAATAATAAAAAATAATTATAAATAATAAATAATTATTTAAGATTTTATAGAATTTATATTTAAAATAAAACTAAATAATAAAAAATAATTATAAATAATAAATAATTATTTAAGATTTTATAGAATTTATATTTAAAATAAAACTAAATAATAAAAATTAATTATAAATAATAAATAATTATTTAAGATTTTATAGAATTTATATTTAAAATAAAACTAAATAATAAAAAATAATTATAAATAATAAATAATTATTTAAGATTTTATAGAATTTATATTTAAAATAAAACTAAATAATAAAAATTAATTATAAATAATAAATAATTATTTAAGATTTTATAGAATTTATATTTAAAATAAAACTAAATAATAAAAAATAATTATAAATAATAAATAATTATTTAAGATTTTATAGAATTTATATTTAAAATAAAACTAAATAATAAAAATAATTATAAATAATAAATAATTATTTAAGATTTTATAGAATTTATATTTAAAATAAAACTAAATAATAAAAAATAATTATAAATAATAAATAATTATTTAAGATTTTATAGAATTTATATTTAAAATAAAACTAAATAATAAAAATAATTATAAATAATAAATAATTATTTAAGATTTTATAGAATTTATATTTAAAATAAAAATAAATAATAAAAAATAATTATAAATAATAAATAATTATTTAAGATTTTATAGAATTTATATTTAAAATAAAAATAAATAATAAAAAATAATTATAAATAATAAATAATTATTTAAGATTTTATAGAATTTATATTTAAAATAAAACTAAATAATAAAAAATAATTATAAATAATAAATAATTATTTAAGATTTTATAGAATTTATATTTAAAATAAAACTAAATAATAAAAAATAATTATAAATAATAAATAATTATTTAAGATTTTATAGAATTTATATTTAAAATAAAACTAAATAATAAAAAATAATTATAAATAATAAATAATTATTTAAGATTTTATAGAATTTATATTTAAAATAAAACTAAATAATAAAAAATAATTATAAATAATAAATAATTATTTAAGATTTTATAGAATTTATATTTAAAATAAAACTAAATAATAAAAAATAATTATAAATAATAAATAATTATTTAAGATTTTATAGAATTTATATTTAAAATAAAACTAAATAATAAAAATAATTATAAATAATAAATAATTATTTAAGATTTTATAGAATTTATATTTGAAATAAAAATGAATAATAAAAAATAATTATAAATAATAAATAATTAAAATGATTTTATAGAATTTATATTTAAAATAAAACTAAATAATAAAAAATAATTATAAATAATAAATAATTATTTAAGATTTTATAGAATTTATATTTAAAATAAAAATATATAATAAAAAATAATTATAAATAACAAATAATTAAAATGATTTTATAGAATTTATATTTAAAATAAAAATAAATAATAAAAAATAATTATAAATAATAAATAATAATTTAAGATTTTATAGAATTTATATTTAAAATAAAAATATATAATAAAAAATAATTATAAATAACAAATAATTAAAATGATTTTATAGAATTTATATTTAAAATAAAAATAAATAATAAAAAATAATTATAAATAATAAATAATAATTTAAGATTTTATAGAATTTATATTTAAAATAAAACTAAATAATAAAAAATAATTATAAATAATAAATAATTATTTAAGATTTTATAGAATTTATATTTAAAATAAAAATATATAATAAAAAATAATTATAAATAACAAATAATTAAAATGATTTTATAGAATTTATATTTAAAATAAAACTACATAATAAAAAATAATTATAAATAATAAATAATTATTTAAGATTTCATAGAATTTATATTTAAAATAATAAAAAAATAAAAAATAATTTAAAATAATAAATAATTATTTAAGATTTTATAGAATTTATATTTAAAATAAAACTACATAATAAAAAATAATTATAAATAACAAATAATTATTTAAGATTTTATAGAAATTATATTAAAAATAAAAATTAATAAAAAATAATTATTATAAATAATAAATAATTATTTAAGATTTTCTACAATTAATATTTATAACGGAAATGTTTATTATAAACTTAAAATAATAATTAATTTTTATGAATTGACTCATAAATGATATAGGGTGTATTCGAATAAGAAATGGAGTTCATCAGGAGGAACTGCTAAGTTACGAAATATATTTGTCGTATCATATTGTCTCTCAAAATGTCAGTATAAATATTTTTTGTAGTAAATATAGGCAATATAGAGACCTGTAATATTATCTAGTAAGTTGTTGTATGGAGTACGAACATTTTAATAATTACGATTAAGTCTAATAAGTACGAACAAGTACGAACATAAGTTCGAACAAGTCTAATAATTAACACATTTATGATTGGTCATTTAATCTTTGTTGATGTGTACAGTATATTATTTGTCGGATATATAAAAAATATTTAATATTATTAAATGATAATACAAATTTATTTTACGTGGCAAATGCGTACAAGCTGCACGCTTATAAGTCCACTAAATGATACTAAATAATTTTTTATTTTTATTTCAGTTATCATATCTAGACTCAGCAAGTTCAAACTTGATTCAAAAAATCAAGTTAAAAATCATTATGTGAAATATAATAATATGGCATAAGTATCCGGCACACTATCCTATTCATCGGATATTGTGTTTAATTTAAGCAAGTTCAAACTTGATTCATAATGAGAAGTTAATGTTTAGATATTCGAGTAAATGAAGTTGACTGGGCGATATTAGCAAGGTTAGCAACATTCCATTCTTATTTGTATAAAACACTATTTTTGCAACGATGTCTATCACACCGAAGCTTATATTTATGTTAATAAATGAAAATGACGTATATAAAAATGCTTTTTTAGCATTTTAAATATTGCACACCATGAATTAGCATTGGCAAAAAAGTACCATTTTAACATCTATATCGGATAATCCAATGTCATTGTTTAAATATAAACGAAGCATTAATCATGCATCAACTAATAATGCCTCAACTAGTTTATCAAAACATCAACTGCTGATACATTAATTGTATAATCAGTTGTAAAATTCGACATCGTCATGGTCAATTCGATATAATCAGACCAAAAAATATCCTTACGAGGATAGTACTCAGCTATCCAAAATTCGACTAATTTTTAACAAAATAATATATTTCACTCACGTGTTTGATCAAAAATATTATATTTATTATCTCTCCCTATTTAAAAATTTGTAATTTGATATATTTGCTGACTTATATGACTATCAATATATTCCATCAAGCTAGCGTTGAAGTTTTCCTAATGTTACGACCTTGAGAATTTTAAGACCTTAAGCCTTCGATTTTCCTATTCAAGGACTTTAATGATCCATTAATAATAACTATTAATAAGAAAATAAATTTTAATTAATTTATTATTAAATTTCTTATTAATAATAACTATTAATAAGAAAATTAATGGTAATTTTTTGACGATGCTAACAGAAGTTAACAAAATATCAATATAAAATTATAAAATAATTGATTGACGTTTCCATCCTCCACTTAAGAAACAGTTGGTATGCTGCAATCATTAAATCGGCAACAAGACAGCGAGGAGAATGTGAGATTCTCTGAACCAAAGCAAAATCCTCGTATGCAGAGGGAAGTAGCACGGCCAAGCGTAAAGCCAAGAACCTGCTTTAATCTGCATAGGCATTCGGTATAAGTTCGATTTTGCTGTTTAACTGATTATAATCGGGCTATTTGTTTCAAAACGGGCATCGTGCATAGACCAAGGTCACTCGAAACTTAGAAAATGAGGGGAACGAACTTCTCTTCATGTCGACTATTCTTTCTCCATATTTAGGGGTCCAGACGGATACTTAAAAGAACCTTATATGCCCGTCCGTCGCCATTGCGGGTAACAACCTTTTACTTTCATTAGTTGCTTTCACACGATTAGTGGTGACAGACAATGTACCAGAGCGTATCCGTCTCAACTTCTTTAGAGCGCGTCTAATCGCTCTATGGAAGAAATTCGGAGGCGTGCGACTCATCGCCAGAGGCTGCTCCTTCCGTCGTCTGACTGGTAAAATTGTGGCTCGACACGCGTCCAAATTGTTAGCGACTCACTTTACCACACCAGTTGGGGTTTGGAATTCGCGGCGGGGCCGAAGCCACATTCAACGCAGCCCGTCACTTCTTGGATAAACATATCGTTCCAGGATCCGCCATGATCAAGTTGGACTTCTCCAACGCATTCGATTGCCTTATGAGGTCGGCTATGCTACGTCAGGTTCGTAAAGAGATCCCCGTCATTTACAATTTCATCGGAGCATGTTATGCAAACCCGACTAACCATTTTCACGAACTAAACATAATCGACTCGGCTGAGAGTGTTCAGCAGTGAGATCCTTTGGGTCCTCTTCTCTTATTGCTCGCAATATTCGAAATGTCACAACAAGGGAAATCAAATTTTCGTGTATGGTACATAAACGACTGTACTTTGGGCGGGTCAGTAAACGACATGGAGGAGGATATTAAAACCATTCAACTACTCGGTTCCGATCTTGGTTTGTGTTTAAATCCAAGCAAATGTGAAATCATCGCAAAGGACATGGAGACAAGCAATCGTCTACTTGAACGGTTCCCAGGATTTACCATCACAGATCACAACTCAGCCACGTTACTGGGGTACCCCATTAGTTCTATAGCTATCACTGATCAACAAATGACGGAGTTTATATCAAACCTTGAGCTCGTTGGATCTATGATCCGGGATCTTTCGCGGCAAGATGCACTGTTCCTTCTAAAGAATTGTTTCAATCTCGCAAAATTATCTTACTTCCTCCGATGCACCCCGTCTTTTCTCAGCGGCTCAGTGACTAAATATGACAATTCGTTACGCAAGATCCTTCAGGCCGTACTTAACTTACCTCTATCCGACACGGCATGGAAGCAGGCAACCCTACTAATCAAGTGTACTAATCAAGCCTAGAAATTTGCACTGTTAAGGATACGATGCTCCCTGCCTATATATCATCTCATATCTCGATTGTTGAAATCATTTCATATCTCGATCGCAAAATTCTAGCTTGTTCGAGTAATTAACTGATCGAGCCGAATCCACAACTCCTATCTGAGGCAATACTTCGCTGGCGAGAGATTTCTTTGGACGATGTTCCGTCGGAAAATGTTTCTAAAAACGATGGTTCGTCCTGTTTATCACAAACTAAGCAAGAGGTATTGTCCAAAGTTACTACCCCGCAAGATCATGCTCGTATTTTAGCATCCGCATCCCCGCATACGGGTGACTTTCTCTTCGCCCTCCCAATATCATCAGTTGGAAATCGATTGAATGGCCGGAGTATATCTATTGCGGTTGGGTTGTGACAAGGCATTCATTTTCACCAACCCTACGCGTGCAAATGTGGGACAATGACGGCATTTCCAGATGCTCATGAGATTGATTGCCACGTAGCATATATCGACATAGCCGACACGCATAAGTCAATAACATCATAAGGATGACCCTGGTGGCTGCGAGCATCCCGAGTTGGCTTGAGCCCAGCGGAATCTCTCGTGATGATGGAAGACGTCCAGATAGTGTCACAGTCGTCCCGTGGTCGGCCGGAAAGTGGTTCGTATGGAATTTCACTTGCGTAAATACCCTTTCAAGGAGTTACCAGCCCTCTGCAACCCATACGCAGGAGCACCAGCCGAGCTAGCCGAATTCAGAAAACGGCAAAAATATTCTGAACTGAACGATCGCATATACTCATTTACGCCAGTGGCCATAGAGACTCACGGATCGATCGGCATTGAGTCACTTGTTTTTTAGAGGAGTTGGACCGACACTTCAAGCGTGCCACTGGGGACCAGCGTGCCATGTCGTTCATGTTCCAACGTGTGAGCATGGCAGTTCAGAGAAGAAATGCCGCGTGCATCGATGGTTATTGTTTGTAGCTCATAAAAATTTTTGGAAGAGTAATTTTTTGAAGAAGCTAACAGAGCTAGAGAAATATCAAATACAATTTACCTTTTTTCTTTGATCTAGCTACAAATATTTAACTATTAATAATATATTTAGTATTTTTTTAATGAATTTTAAATTATTTAAATTCATCAAATCATAATTTACCAGATTTAATAAATTAATTTGCTTATGCAAAACGATCAAAGAATAAGTATATAATAAATAATAAATATTTTTTGTTTAATAAATAATAAATAAAAATTTAATAAATAATAAATTTAGTACCTTTTAAACTATTTAATAAATAATTTAAATTTATCAAATCATAATTATTTACGATATTTAATAAATTCATTTGCTTATGCAATACGAACGATTAAAAAATTAGAAAATTTAGTGTTTTTAAGAAAATGAAATAAAATAATTTTATTCGCCATTATTTAAATGAAATGTGCAATCTCTATTGTAATAATACACTGAGGAACAAAGTAGAAACATCAGCTACTCCTGATGACTTTTGAATTTATTTATAATGCATATTAATCTATTTATACAAATAGTGAGTTATGAACTTCCTTTTTAATATGAAGATATAACAAATTTTAATAGTACAAAATAGGTAGCTCAATAAAGTGATCTAATTTGATAAATTCATTTGCGTATGCAGAACTAAAAATCAAATGTTTTTGCTAACCGGTTATTTTTTGTTTAAGGCTCTTAAAATTACTTTCAGAATAAAAAGAGATTTTCAGATTTTCAAATTAAAAGTAATTTCAGATTTTAAAATTACTTAGTTATGCTAAATACATAAATTTGCTGAATACATAAATTTAGTAAATATATTGTAGAGATTATAAGAAAGTGACCGGTCCGCCTAGATTTATGACAATAAAAGAAGCAATCGAATTAATTATCGAAGCGTCTAAACTTACAAATAACGAAGATGGTTTGTCTGACATTTCTCATACTTTATAAATTTGTTTTATGTTGTTTATTAAGTTTTAAACGAGCAAAGTTTGGCCGTTGGAGTTGCGAGGCTTGGTGCAAGCAATCAGTATATAGGCTTTCAGAGATTGAGCCACTTAAGAGCGGTTGACTTCGGTTCGCCTTTGCATTCACTGGTAATTTTAGGAGATTTGCACCATATGGAAAAAGAATATCTGGAAATGTACTCTATTGACATTAAGTAATATCATAATTGTATATTACTTTTTTTAAATTTAATTGACACGTTCAAATAAAAAGTTATTTTATTTAAGAAATGCAATCATTAGTGCATAGATTGATGTAAATTCAATTGCAACATTTAACTTTGGCACAATGACTTAATTGTAGAAAAATCAAAAAGAGTCAAATAATTTTTGTTTTCAAATTTTCAACCACTTCTCGACAACAACTTACGAGGTTATGTCGAGGTTATTACACTCGACAACAACTTCGAGGGTAATAACCTTGATCCCGACAACAACTTCGAGAACCAGTGCTTCTAGATGATAGTATAAACGCGTGTTGAAGAAGATTAAATGTGCGATCGTTTCTTATACTATGTAAAGCCGGTAACAAAATATTTAAATTTTCCGTTTTGGTTCTCATAGTACCGTATGTTGTAAACGTGACCTAATATTTCTGGTTTATTCAAAATTAAACTAAAATATGAAAAGATTAATGGGATCTACCGCATATTGTGTAATGGTTGCGCGGCTTATTACGTTGAGCAAACAAGTGAAAAACTTGCTGTTCGATTATTGGGTCACAAGCAGACACTACGTCTTGGACATGTCAGCTCAGCAGTTTGGAATTACTTTGCCGCCAACGGCCACGACATAAATTTTGCCGGTGCGGAAATTATAGCCCACGAAACTGATAGGTCTACAAGGCAAGTAAAAGGAGCTATCATATTGCATTACCTTGATCCCGACAACAACTTCGAGGGTAATAAACCGGATGTGCCTATCCACTTGATTACAAATGGCAAATTTATTTTTCCAGATTACCTTTCGATATGTTTCTTCCAGATTTGGGTTTGCTATATATGTTTGTTATAACGTGTGCAATGACGTTTTCCTGATGTTGACCGCAGAAGTGGTTGAAAATGTGAAAACAAAAATTATTTGATTCTTCTTGATTTTTCTACTATTTTAAAATGAAGTACAACATTTTTTACTTTTGGGTGTGTTATTTTGCAATGATTTATACTGGGAAATTTATTAAATATCAATTTTTTTATTCGTTTTAAATATCATTTTTTAAATTCATTTTTAAATATCATTTTTATTCGAATAAAATTTATTCGACTACAATTTTTGTTTGGTTACAATTAGGAAAGTTCCGAGGAACGATGTTTTAAGTGTTTTTCATTTGCTGTGAAAAGTTAATTTTCACATTAAAGTATACAGATATGTGATCATCTCAAGTAACCTAATGAAAAATTAACTCACAAAGATTTTTAACTTAAACGTTTGCTTACTTTCGTTCACTTAAAGAACGTAAGTAAACTAACGTTCGTTAACTTACATTTGCTGATATATATATATATATCAATGACGGTTTACGATGTTTATGTCATTAAATATTAAGTTAATAAAAATCCAATGTAAATTAACTGTTCTTTGTATAGTCGCCGCGTAGCAAACCATCAACATGACACACTAGCGAACAGTTTTACGTAAGCGCATTTTGCGCAATGCTATTCAATTAATTTAATTATACGTTAAATAATTTAAAATATTCAAATTATTTAAGATATTTAAAAATTTCTCTTTTGGTCTTTATTTAAAAAGCATCAAAGGTTAAAAATATAAATTCCAAATAATCATTGACAATTTCATCAATACAGTTAAGTCGTTTAGGAATTAAAATATTATTTTTTAATTTAATATCTGAATTATTAAAATTTAGTAGAAATAAAATTTATATTTTTTTTATAAAGTAGCAATAAAAATACTATATTCGATGTTTATTTTTGTCTCTAGAGTTTGTTTAAAAGGGTAACAAGTATTCTGAATTGTGCATCTAATTTTTTTAAAGTACTTAATTATTAAACAAATTATAATTTTTTATAAAAAAATTTAATTTTTTAAACCTTATGTTTATTATTTAAAAAATTAATTTTAAAACGAAAGTTTACCATTAAAACTTAAAACAAACGGTCTGACGACCCTCCTCCGCTGATGATCTTCATCATACTTGCAGCATTACCCCGCTGAACGGCTACACTGATCAAGTGGAATATGAAAGCACGAGCTCGAGGTTTGGAAGTTGCGCAGATTAAACGAGTGCCAAGTTTATGAACGAACGCGAGAGAAAGTGGCCCGATCGCTCCTGTGCTTTCAACTGCCACTGGCTTGAACATGTATTGACGGCTATCAATGTTAGCGTATTTGCGAACTTTCTTAGTTTCGACGTTATTTGCCGCACTAGCCGATCTGTATAACGAAATGCAAAGGTTACTATGTGATGTTGTATCCACACAAGTTAAGTTCCATAGAAGCAGTCTACCGGACGACCAGACAATGAGTGTTCCACCGTCAAGTTGTTTGTCGTCAACCCTGATGTAGGCTCCAACCGTGAAATAAAGCCAGCGGAAGTCAATGTCATCTTTAGGAGATTGCTTAGCCTGTGAATCTATACGGTATCGACTTCGTTAACGCAGATGCACCGATAAGGAGCACACAACCGGATTCCCAGTCTGATTGCAACGGTGATTGTAATGCTAGAGTCATCTAATCGAGTGCCTATTGAGATAACGGTTATGACGTTCAGAAAATCACCGGCGTGATCGCTATACACTGCTAGAAGCCTAGCGAGGGTCTCACTAAAAGTTGTTGAGTCCATAAGGGCAGCTTGCTTGACCGAGTAAATAAGATATGCTTAATGTTTCCGTATCATATTTCTTATATCATATTATAAAAATAATTTTTTAAAAATTATAAAACATTTTTATAAAAAACACATTTTTGTTTATTATAAAAATATAACAAATGCATACATTATATAAATTACAAATCTCACTGTATGTTATCATTTTCAGCGGATAGTAATCTAACCAGTTCTTCGTCATTAATAAAACAATCAATAAATTCCTTTTCAGATACCATATGATCGTGATATTTCTGCATTCGGATCATCATTTGATTGGCTTTTGTTGCTGCGTTTGTAATATTGCTGGGATCTTCTGAATTTTTTAATTCATATAACGCCCGCAACACTTTTGATATTTCAGACTCGCTCAATAACCCGTTCTTGTCCAAATCAAATATTTCAAATATTAAAGCTAATTGTTCTCTAATGTCATCTTAAGAAAAGGAAAATTTAGGTCAAATGCTTGTCTAGGTGCAATGTTTTAATTCATTTCAGTATTTATTCTGAATCGAATGTAATACATTATAAAATTTATAATATTATAATAAGCATATATTGATATAATACAATATGATATTAAGAATATTATAATATTATAAAATTAAAGTATTATTATAGGTAATATAAATATATTTAAATAAATTTATTATGAATAATTTTAATTCATATTTCATTTATTATGTCCAATACTAAAATAATACAAGCAAACAAAGTTGATTGAAGTTTGTGCCCGTCGTGTTTAAACTACTAATTTTAGTCTGGTTGTATAAATTATAACTAGTAATTTACTTGAGAAATTCGCCTGCAATGCTTTATTTATTAATTTCAGTCTCGATTTATAAATTATAGCTAGTAATTTACGAAATGACCATTAAATTAATTGCTACAATAAGGAAAGTTCTGTAGAAGAACGTTTAAAATACTAACGGCTGCTAAACGCGGGCGGTCACGGCCTGCGTCTAGTAGATTGAATATCCTTAATTTAATGATTAATGTTATTTTCAATAGAAAATAACAAAACAAAACTTTTACAAATATTAGGATATAAAATAAGTGTCAAATTAATGTATGCTTGCGACAATCTCCGTTTTAATTCCTTTCAAGTAGAATTAAGTTTGTAAATATTACATTTCGAAAAGTTAACGAATAAATACCTGACAGTAAGACGGCATACACGCTAAAAAATTCGAAAAAGGAGATACTATTGTCACGATTAGAATCCATTGCTAAGAAAATTGATCTACAAAAACGTTTCGGATTTCCATTTGGGTGGAATGATTTAAAAACTTTTCGTAGTTGCTTTTCAGACAGATAACCATTTGGGCAATCAACAAGAAAGCCAGCATAGAATTTGTAGATCTAAAGCAGATATCAATTTGCATTTTATTAAGTAAATACAGGATGCTAAATATTTAATTTTTATGATTTATATGATTGTTGTCTGTTTTTCAACAATTTTTACTAAATTCTTTTAATAATTATTTAAAAAAAATAATTTGTAATTTTGTTTTCATTTACAAATAGATCGCTAATTAGCTGTTTCATATATTACAAAATATATTTCAAAATATATTAGAGTATATATTTAAAGTATTCCTGACAAAAATATATTCCTACAAAAATATTAAAATAATATAATAATACATTAATATATATTAAATATATATAATATATATTATATTTAAAAAATTATATTTATTATAATTGTATAATATTATTTTTTAATATTATATATTAAAAAAATATATAATATATTAAATATTAAATATATAAAACCATTATATATTAATATTATATTTATACTTTTTCTGGCAAAAATATGTACTTCAAATACTCAGTTTTTATTGATTTTTTTCTTATTTTTGAAAGTGTGTGGATTAATTAGTTCTTCATATGCGCTTGACCTCAAGTGCTTCTAATACCGGACAAGTGTCTCAATTGAATCCTGAAGAAAAGAATAAAAAGGAAGCTAGATTGGGACCCCATATTTGGTTGGAGTCGAGAAGAAAAAAGGAGGCGAGAAAGAAGAAATATGTATATAAAACGTTTTTTACTTTAATAAATCATCAATTATTATATTCGAACAATTAATCAGATAAAAATTAAAAATAAAAATATGAGAAAAAACACGCACTGTTTCATATATTACAAAATATATTTCAAAATATTAATATTATATTTATAATTTTTCTGGCAAAAATATGTACTTCAAATACTCAGTGTCCTAATTTAAATATAATTTGGTAGAAATGAACGATAATTTATTACGATACTGGCACGGATAATTATCGGCCTTATTCATGATAAGAGCAAATGTTCAAATTATCTTAACATGTTCACTGATCTAGATTTATCACCAAATAACAACAGCTCCCAAAATATTTTTCTGTGTAGAGCCGATTCGCTCAGTAAGCACATATTTGTACAATAAATAATTTTAAAAATGGAAATATCTTTACCTTCAAAGGAATTTTTATAATCCTGTGTTTTTATCAACGGATTCATAGATAACATGTCATGTAATACAATAAAGATGAAAGGCCATAAGGAAAAGCTGCTATGTTATCAGGTTTCGGGCCCTACTTCTCGACCCAACATAGCCGCAGAGCCAAATACATGCTGATTCCTCTGGTGAAATTTGTTTTTTTAGTATCTTACTCTATACAAAGAATATTATTTATTATCCATAATTTTTTTCGCATAATACTATTTTGTTGATTTATATATTGTAAATTTAATATTTTAATATTTTTTCGATTTATACTTCTTCACTATAAGAAATAAAAATAAATACATGCTCATGATATATTTCCTTTTATGAAATGTGATTATATATAGTAATACCTTATTAAAAAACAGTATACTGTTAACTCTCAACCCACAATTTATTTATAAATTTGTTGTTCAGTCATGGAAACTAACTGACAAAAGAAGACAGTGAATAGATATTTATTGAAATCGAGTTTTCGATAGCTAACTGCTATCATCATCAGGATAAAATCATATAATTTATTCTGCTGATAATAGCAGTTAGCAATCGGAAATTCGATTTCATCAAAAATTAAAATTAATACGATGTGGTCGTATCGTGCAAGGAGATTCAAAGCCACAATGGGGTTATGATGCAGAATTGTGGGGGCGTTAGTTCCGTTCCGAATGCCGCTCTTGGCAAGGCACTGAGCCAAGCCCAAGCTTTTGAACACGACACTGCATGTAGTCGGGCATGATCTATTTTGCTAGATGATTGTATCAGCTGGGTCGTTGCAATATGGTCGATAAGCCGTGAAGCTGAAGATTGACCATCCTCCTTAGATGGTATGAAGTGAAAGCACATCGCGGTTCTTAGGGTTATCAGAAGCGACCAGACTGTATACCTCTCCGACCTGCTTCACGCTATGGATTAATTCACTCTGGGTTTGTGCAGCATTGTATCTTAGACCGAAACCATCCAGACGGATTGGGAGTATTATCTCTTATTTGGTGGCTTAGTCAAGTTAGCACGCGCATAAGTTATTAACTGTTCAAGAGAGTTAATAGAATGCTTATTGAAATCGAGTGTTTGATTGCTAACTGGTATCATCATCAGAATAAAATCATATAATTTATCCTGATGATGATAGCAGTTAGCTATCGAAAATTCGATTTCAATAAACATCCTATTCACTCTCTCATTTGATCAGTTAATTATAATTTATATGTATTAATTAGATCTAGTTTTTATAAGATTAAATTGTTTTCATAAATCAAATCTATACTAGATAAAATATCAATTATAATTTACAATTTATTATATTAATAATTCTTCTAGTCGTGGCACGATATTATCCTGACAGGTATTGCTCTTATTCTTGGTACAGCAGGACTCTACTAATTGGCCTTGGTGGGTCTCATCAGCTGCAGTTGATGATTTTATTTACACACGTTAAGTACACATACTAGTGATGTAATAAATACATGTAATGGTGCTATTATAGCCTTCATAACTAATGACCTATCGAAATTAATTAAATAATAAAAAATTAATGGTGTTATTGCAGGGCTAGGAACTTGACGTTGGTATCTAAAAAACACTTAACAGTAAAATTATTTGTAAAGGCAATATAAACTTTAATATTGAAATGTTTAGCTGACATCTAAATACATTTGAGTCAATGTATTTAGATGTATTTAGTGTATCAATGTATTTAGTCAATGGAAGTGGTCAATTCCCTGAATTGACCACTTCCATTATTTATTCTTCCACGTCATTCGATTACAGATTTTTAAAAGTGTAAAATTTGTAATCGTGAATGAAAGCTTCAAAATAATAAATGTTACTTAGCAGACATTTAATAGCTGTAATAAATACATTTAATGTACATTACAGGCATTATTCGTGTTTTTTATGCAGGTGATGGTGCTATTATAGTCTTCATAACTAATGACCTATCGAAATTAATTAAATAATAAAAGCATTTATGGTGTTATTGCAGCTTCTAAACATAAAAATGTTCAAAAGCTGAATATAAAATTGTAAAAAGTGTGAACATAAAAATATCATCTTGATTTGTCATTATTAAATTTACGTGAAATTTTCTACTGCAGTAGCATGGGTAATATTTTGATTAAATGAACAGTCAGCTAAAATGAACTAAATTGTGTGATATGACATAACTGAAGTGTTCGTCATGTTTTTCTAATTACAAATTGTGTATAAAACGGAAGAAAACTTATCATTTTTATTTCCAGTTTGCTGCTCAAGGGAAACTGTAACGTTGCTATCAAGTGATGTACAAGGCATGTGATTATTTGTCGCAATTTCTTCATAGAGTTCCTTCAACTGAAACAGATATTCCGATAAAATATTGCTTACCTGATGATATATACATGGACGATGTGTATACAGGGTTGACAACGGATGATGACAATTTTAAGGATTTAACTGAATCCAACGAGCTGGCAGTAATTAATATTGATTTAGAACACAATAGAAATGCTGTTGGCATGGACCAAAAACAACATGAGTTAAAAGGTGTCAAAGATATTTTGTCATATCCCTATCACTATTTAGAATCTAACCAGGTGCATGATTTTGAAGATTATGAGAAAGGAGTTGTTAACTATACTATGCCAGAAAGTTACGGAGATGGCATTAGTCCAGCCGATCTGGATGACTGTCTTGCAGACTACATATGTGAGCAGGATAAAATTCCGCTAACAACACAGCGATTGGCAAGCATGGATTGGGTACCACTGCCGCTAACTTCATATATTCATTGGCAACCATTAACAACTTATCGAAACATTCGAATACTCAATAATAATGTAGAAATCGAAAGCATGAGAAAGTAACGACGTTCAATATTTTAGTAGGCAATTTATTTTGAAAAATAACAATTAGTTTATTATCAATTGAAATTCAAATTTAGTTCTTGTTCGTGTTAAACATATTCCATTTTTATAACATAGGATTCACAATCAAAGTGAGACTTTTCACGACCCAATTGAGACTTTCCATATCAAATCAGCTAATTGAGCCTATGTATTTAGTCTCCGATAAAATATTGCTTGCCTGATGCATCCCTTTGAAGAAGGACTTTTTAATAGCCCAAGTAGGAAATCCACTACTTGAGCACATGGCCATTTTCAGATAGCTACTTGAACAAATGGCCTTCGCTCTCAAAAAATGAAGAAGACGCAGAAAATCTTCCACTTTTTAATATATAATATTATATTATGATAAATTATACTATTATACTTAATAATATTAAATAATATATAATAATATATATAATAATATTATTAAATAAAAAATATTATTTAATAATATTAAATTATTAAATTATAATATTATGTTAATTCTCCAATCTACAATATTGGCATACTTGTTAACCTTTTGTAAAACACAACTTTCTACGAGGTCTGCAGAATATCTTATTATATTTACATAAAGGAAAGATAACAGACCATATTTTTATTTTGTTAAAGTTCATTGAATATTGTTATCTGCATTATTTAGTCTCTTCAAGATGCAATCTGGGTATGATGTTTTCAAAAAAATAAAAATTAAATAAAAATTTTTAACTCAACAGTTTAAACTTATTTAAAAAAATATTTTGATGATTTATATATTCGGCATTTTTTGTTTGATTTTATTTTTATAGTAGCATAGTATAAAATATGTATCTATTAAATTATTTAAATGATTTTGTAGAAAGCCAATGTCGTTATAAAAACGATTTTTAAAATGCTCATTTAAAATGGATTTTAAAAGATAAATTTTTAAAATGCATAGAAACATTTTGCGTTTAAATAATGTAAAGTTAAATAAATAGATTATTTATAGATTTTAAGATTTATTGTTGTTCTAATTATGGTACGGTATTATACTCACAAGTATTGTTCCTATTCTTGATGCAGCAGGACGCTACTAATCAGCCAGGTTGGGTCTTATCAGCTGCTGATCCGGACCTACATTTCAGTTTCGACCCTTATTATCTACTTATTCCGTACACTGGTACTGATCGGATTTGAACTCAGGACATCTGTATTGTGATTCAACGCTACATCCACTAGGCTGGTTGCTCTAATAATACCTATGAAGATAATATCGTGCCACAATCAGAAGAATTTCAGGTCACGAATGCAATCAAGTTAAATTAAAAACATTCATTTGGCTATCATGGGGAAGTTGAAACAACTTTGTCTTGCGGAATTGGATCCTGAATGTCGCAAACGCGGATTAAACTATGCCGGTCCCAAAGCTGAACTTATAAATCGATTAAGTAATTATATTTTACTTTTAACCAATACAAACCGAAAGAACGTTACTGATTATACATCTTATATAAATGATTCGAATACGATATGTCAATCAACTCCACATTATAAAATATTAATCAATTGCGATAATGAAAACTGTCCCGTTCTTACTCAGATGTATCTTAAAGAAGAATCTTGCATTGATTCTTTACGATGTATATGTCATATTTGCCTATGTCAAGCTATGCGATCTATTCAAGTAGTACTAAAACCACAGAACAATACACATATGGCTAGATCCTCTAAACTTGATGGTGGGAGATCACATGTCGTAAGAACGTTTATGAATTCATCTAGCATAATCATCAGAAACATGCGACATACCCGTAAATACATCACAAATTCTGTTAGAACACAACATATGCTGGATAGTCTCTTACCGCAAGAGAGCTTAATCTCTCCCCTACTATTCAACCTTTTTGTACAGGACTACGACGTATCTCTAGATCATTCAATATGCGTTAAATATGCAGATGACGTCACTATTCTAAATTCCGCACCAAGTGTACATATATCAAATCGCTCGCTTAAATTCGAAATTGATGAACTTCTTAAATGGTGCTCAAAAAATAGTCTGCAAATAAATAGCACGAAGTCTAAAATAGTACATTTCTGCTTAAAAAGATCATTCTCAAAACAACTTCTTGATTTTGGATTTGAAAGGGTGAACAGCTTAAAGATCATAGGAATGAGATTTAGCGACAATCTGTCATGGCACTTACATATAGATGATTTGATACGTAAATGCGCACCCTGACTATATTTACTGTGCAAACTTAAACTACAGGGAGCGCTTCCACATCAAATCGAACAAATATATACAGCAACCGTAATTCATTTGCTAACTTTTGGATATCCCGTTCACATAAACATGTCCGTAGAATATGTTCGTCGACTAAAAGTAATCCATAACTATGCACAACGCATTGCGGAGAAACCATTTGCATCATTAGACGATATTTTGCAGAATCTCTTTTTATGCACAGCTGGAAACGCGAAGTTGCTCGAAAGATTAGGTGCGGCAGAAGAAATAAATAACAGAAACATCAGAAACATGCGACATACCCGTAAATACATCACAAATTCTGTTAGAACACAACATATGCTGGATAGTTTCCTGCACCGTGATATTACTTACCATAATAAAAGAATAAATCCTCAATTCATATAAAATGACAAAACTCATTTCATCTCGATGATTAACTCAATTTTCTGACAAACGCTGATTTTTAATTTTTACATCTTTTTTGTTCTTACTCTAATTTTTACAAATCGAATTTCTTTCTATATGAAACCTCTTGTATATGAGCTAAAAAATACTTGATCTGCATTTCGTAAATAAAGTGATTTTGATTTGATATATATATATATATATATATATATATATATATATATATATATATATATATATATATATATATATATATATATATTATTAATATTTTCTGTTTTATTTTTATATTAATGCTTTATTTTTATGTTTTATTTTCCTCTAAAAATCTTCGTCTTTCTTATATTCGGTTTTTACTTGGAATCGGATTAAACACCGAGTCGATGCAAATGAGTCCACTATACCTTATGCTAACTCTTTTAATCCTGTAATGTAGTGTTTATCAGTATATACTAATTTATTTACAAACTTTTGAATTATACATACTTCGGACTCGGATTTTCCTGTCTTCTTCGACAAAGCCGTAGCGTCATCATCTAATAGCAAATATTTCTCTTCGATTGTCTTTTTCCCGCAAGCATTACCCATTGACTATATAAATTCGCACTTTACTTAACTATAAATGTGACAATCACATGTATTTCGTACAATCCTCTATCTGTTATTTTCTTGATTATACATCTGTTCGTTTAAATGAATACCATACAACAATTATACAAACGTCATCCGAGAGCATAGTGACATTTTTTGCTCTTGCAATTTAGCCACATCGTAAAAATAATGAGTTTAAACGGAAATACTTTTTGAGGCATGTAATTCATATGTACTAACAGCGATAGCACCCAGTGATCATGTGATTGGTTAACGCCTAGGTGTTAAATCTTATATTCTGCTATTCCTGGATCCCGCTATTTACTCATATAAGAGTATCTCATTCCTTGTTAGGGCATTTGGGTTATAATGAAACTTTTCATCTAGTCAATACGATATAACACACCGCGATAAAGATCGAAAGTCCAAATGAAGTACTTTCTACAGAGATAGTTTACTGAATAAGCAACTGAAAATCGTTCATGATATGTTTTCTTTAATTTTTAATTAAGCAACAATAACTACTTGTTAAATAGTTCGTATAATTCGTTTTATTAATATAAATATCTTCAACAAATATAGCGAAGCTTCTACAACAAGTCGATATAGCAAAACTTGATATGCAAAAACTTTCTACAATCAGTCGATATGAATGCTGTCATTTTGTGTTTGGCATTAACCAGCTACAAAAAGCCGTTAATTTATTCGTTTTGGCAAACGTTCAATATTATTATGCTGACTTTATTCATCCAGAACAATAACATTTTAACAGCTTAAACACACAATTGAAAAGGACTGCTAAGTACAGTCAAAATATCAAATAAATAGTCCTTTTTGTATTCTCGGGGATGGTTCGCAATAAAAAAAGTTACTTTTGACCCGAAAGCAATTCTCAACGATATTATATCAATATCGTTGAGAATATCGACAACGATATTATCAATTACAACGATATGTCAACAATGGAAAAAATTAGTTCTGCAATTTGTAATTTAAAATCAACAATCAATTTAATGCCTCAGAATAAAAAGGATGTTCTTTATGTTCGTTTGTGCCAAAGCAAAGAAAAATCAAGTTTTAGGTCCTAAAAACTTAGGTCATATTACTTTATAAATTGATACACCATAATTAATTTAGCACATGAGCTTAACAGCTGACGGTTATTCCTGCCATTTACATATTGTTATGTCTTTATTTCGGCTTAATGGTGGGGCAATCCTTGAGAAAGTTTGAATATTCTAATCACCTATTCAAGCTAAATCATTTAATTTGAACCTTAAAAATCTTATTTTTCTTAGGTGCAATTTAAGTTAAAGCTTAAATTTAAGGAATTAAGTTAAAATCAATTTAAGTTAAAAAAAGTCAATTTAACTTAAATATGAATAAAAATAGCTCCAAATAGGGTATCGATTTGTCCCTGTTATAAATAATAAATAACTGTTATATAAGATTTTACATAACTTATTTCAAGTTTAAATTTAAAAATTTAAAATCTTAAAATCTTCAAGTGGGAAATGTTACAGATAGTATACAATGGAAATATTTATATTAATCAAGCATTCTTATAGCGAATTAATATCGATTATAAGGATTAATTATAATATAATTATAATTACTTATAATTAATTATAAATTAATAAATAGTAGGTAAATGCTTTAAATTTATTTTTTATTTTATAAAATAAAAAATAACTGTAAGAGATTTTATACAATTTATAATTATATAAAGTTAATATTTAAAATTTAAAATAAAAGTTAATTTTTACGAATTGACTATTAAATAACAGACGATGTATAAGAATAAGGAATAGAGGAATAAGGAATTCCTTTATTTAATAAGGAATATTATTCTTTAATAAGAATAAGGAATAATTAACTTTTTTAGATTGTAGATGATTTACTTGATATTACTGGGGATCTTAAACGCTTTCATGGCATTATTAATTCCGCATTTACTTTTTATAAGTGAAAATGGTTTGATAGATAATAAGAGTTAGGAATGATTCGAGAAACAAGCGCAAAAGTTCTTAGATTTTCTAAAAGGGAATCTTACAGATAGTATACAATGGAAATATTTATAGTAATCGAGTATTCCTATAGCGAATTGATATCGGTTATAGGAATTAATTATAATATTATTATAATTAATTATAAATAATTTTAAATTAATAGATACTCGGTAAATGCTTTAAATTGATTTATTAAATGCACAATTTAAAGTTAATAGCTCGAATAAATTAATTTATATTAATTTATATCAATCCGCAATTAAATTATACAATTTAATAATAATTAAATTAATTAATAATAATTATAATTAATTTTATAATTACCAAATTATACAATTTTTATTTATATCATGTTAATATAAAAAATTGAAATTTTAAATAAAAGTCATTTTTATTAATTGACTAATAAATAACAGACGATGTATCAGAATAATGAGTTCATTAAGAGGAACTGCTATGTTATCAGGTTTATGGTTTTTAATAAAAATAGTTGAATAATAACATGTCAGTAGAACAAATCAAATCAGCTAACTGAGTCTACGTATTTAATATAATTATAAAATAAACAAAACATAATAATGCTAAATCAAAATTTAATAATTAAATAATAAAATTAATAATTGTTTTTAGATTTTCTATAATTTAAATCAAGTTAAAATAAAAAATTGAAATTAAAAAAAATCAATTTTTATGAATTGACTAATAAATAACAGACGTTGTATCAGAATAATAATTAGAGGTCATCAGGAGGAACTGCTATGCTATCAGGTTTCGGCCCCTAACTCCTCTACCCAACATAGCAGCGGGGCCAAATACATGCTAATGATGTATTTCCTCCGACGAAATTTGAATATCTAGTGTACCTTATTCTAATACAAGCAAATTGTTTATTATCTATATTTAGTATTTTTAATTTTATATTAAAACATTTAGTATTTATAAATTGAGTAAAATTCTGCGAAAATATCAGCAAATTCTTATTGTATATTTTTTAATATTCCTCTACCTCATGTATGCATAGAGAGATGATTTTAGTTCTTTAGTAAAATACAGCTAAATTTTTTAGATCTATGATATATAATACATTGTTGAGATATTTCTTTAATATTTCCTGACATTTCAGCAAATGAGCCGTTCACTGAATCCGGGTGTAAATGAATCCGCTGACTTGCCGTGGCTCGAATCCACTAACAAGTCGTGGCAGTCAGCCGTACAAAGCTTCGACCGTAGCTGAGTTAACTCAGCAACTGTTTGATGCGAAAAACATGATGGCCGCGTGCTACTCAAGACAATGGAAATACCTAACCGCGGCATGTAATTCAGAAAATGTGTGATTAAGAAAAATTACACAAAAGATAATAATTATTATAACAAAATTAAGCGTAAAAGTTAATTACTTATTTTCAAATATAATTGCTTGAAGTCAATGTACTAAATCAATTAATTGAGCTGATAATTTCTATACAAGATGTTTGATAAAGGGATTTTTAATTAATTGTGTTTTTCTACACAAAATCAATTTAAGTCTGTCTTTTTGTGATGTAGATTATATAATGGGGATGAATTTTATTATCATTTTTGTTAAAATTATATGTTACTTTTAAATCATTTTGTATATTTAAGCATTATATAATATTTCATACATTTAAGCATTTTATTTATTTTAAATATTTGATTTTGATGATCTATTTTTCTTTATTGAATTTTGGGAGCAGGATCAAAAAAGAAAACTTTTAATTTTAATATTTCGCTAACTTCTGTTAGCATCATCAGAAAAAATACTATTTAAAAATATTAAAATTAAAATATTAACTTAAATATTAATATTTGATATTAAATTAAACATTAAATATTAAATTAAACCAATTTATTTTTTTATTTTAAAAAATATGCTAAGAGAAGTGGGCGAAATATTAAAATTAAATGTTTTCCTTTTTTGATCCTGCTCCGAAAATACAATAATTTAATTTATTATTCATACATTTTATAAACGCACTCGATCCGAAAAGCATTCATGCAGCGTGATGATATGAATATCCTCTTGATCGATGCTAGAAATGCATTTAATAACATAAACAGAAAGTTGGCGCTGGCAAACATAAAATACACATGCCTCGCAATGGCGAAAATCCTACGGAACACCTACGGAAAACCCAACGAACTATTAGTTGGTGGAGAAACGCTAAGATCCGATAAGGGATTCACCCAGGGTGACCCCCTATCAATGGCCGCCTTTGCCTTAGCCACCCTGCCACTAATTACGAGACTGCACAACATTTAGAAGGGGGCAATCCAAAAATGGTACACGGACGACTGTGCATGTGTAGGAACGATAACTGATCTCGAAGCGACATTGGAAGATATAATTCGAATTGGTCTTAAATTCGGATTTTATATCAACCCATTCAAATGCGTACTCCTTATCAAAAACGAATCGAGACTGGATATTGGTCAAAGCGCTACAACATAAGCTCACGTATATAAAACGAACTTGTGAGACACAAGACTCCTAGTATGAGCCTCTACGCGAGCTACGTTTCAACCGTAAATACCTGATATGATGCATTATCAAGCTGGAAGTGAACATATTGAAAAAATAATCTCGATGCAAAGAAAACACGACGGACTGAACATAGTAGAACCCTGTCGAGGTGCTGCACAAGAATACAATTATTCACTCTCAGTTAGCGAGCCTGCAACGCAGGAAATCGGAGGTATTGAAGCCGCAAAAACGCAGGATCTCATACGTCAGGAAATTAAAGCCGGTAAACAAAACAGGATACACCAGACAAGAGATGATTTGAAATTCGCCTCCGACGAACTTTTGACGACCATCGAAAACGCAAGTAGGATTGGCTCTTCAGCTTGGCTTGACCCAAGAAACCTAGACAATAAATTATTTCTGAACTCGAACGAATTCAGATGCACTTGCTGTCAGATACAACTGGAAAAATCAATCCGAACCCTCCAAGTGCAATTGGGGTCAAGCTTTCAAAATCCCAAATACACTTTCGTGCAAATCAGCAGGCCATACGTTTATACATAACAATGCAATTTCAATTAAAATGGGGAACATGTTACGGGAAACATGTCATGATGCCCAATTAGAACAAATCACGCCGATTCCTGCTAATGTCATCTTAGGAAAGACAACGACCACACGAGATAGAGATGCACACTCGGATATCAAATGTACATGATTGTTTAGACATATTACGGACCGGTCCTACATGGACGTATGCATATACAATACTTTGGATCCGTCTTATACTCACGATCGTATGTCAGATCCATTCTAATACCACGAATCGAGGAAAATCAATAAATACGCTGAAAGAATCACTAAAGTAGAAGACACGTCCTTTCATCCGATAATAATCTCGACAACTGGTGGCATTGGGAAAGCAGCCGACATTGTATTTAGAAAGATAGCAACCATAATGTCACTGAAAAGAAAGACATCGTATTCAGATTGCATAACTAAGATTCGTTGCAAAATATCAACAACGATCGCTAAGTATGTGTCAATGACACTGCGAGCTAAAAGAAGAACCTCCACAAAAAAGATCAACAGACCGGCGAAGATCTCAAGGAATACTGACAATCATCAGTCCCTTCGCTAGGATGTTAATAAACTGTGATTTGTAATGATAATTTGTAACTGTGAAGAAACCATAAACAGTATGTATATTTGAAATGGGTTGTATAACCGCTGTATCTAATGTTTTGTAATAAATATTGTATATATTAATTTTTTATAAATACTCAAATTAGATATAAATTTAACATTTCTAACACTACGCTTTAAAAATAGAAAAGCAGTAAGATATCGTATCAATATTTATTTAAATTATCAGCTTCTAGAGTTTGATCTTAAATTAAAAATATTCGTTCTAAATTTCTATGATTAACAAGGCTTAGCTAGTGCTGCATTTATACTTACATTAAAAAAGAATTCAACTGTGAATTTTTTTGGCGCCATGTAAATGAATTTTCTAAACATATTTTTTAATAAAAAATGATATTTATAAGCAATAATTCTTCCGTGGAACATTTTTGAAATTACTATTGGCTAGTAATTAAGGTGGAATAGGTTGAATATAGCCAGGTACAGGTATGCTATCACGCTTGTAAATATTAAAAAAAACCATGAGGGAAATTGTTCATCTTCAAGTAGGTCAGTGTGGTAATCAAATCAGTGGAAAATTTTGGGAAGTGATTGCAGACGAGCATGGTATTGATCCTACTGGAATATACCATGGGGATTCTGATCTACAGCTGGAAAGAATAAACGTGTATTTCAACGAAGCATTTGGGGGTCGGTATGTGCCTAGAGCGATTCTTATCGATTTAGAACCAGGTACACTAGATGCCCTTCGATCGGGACCGTACGGTCAACTATTCCGACCAGATAATTTTATATTCGGACAAACGGGTGCCGGTAATAACTGGGCTAAAGGGCACTACACGGAAGGTGCAGAAATTATAGATGCTGCACTAGATGTTGTACGTAAAGAAGCTGAATCCTGTGATTGCGTTCAGGGATTTCAACTGATACATAGCTTAGGTGGCGGATGCGGTTCAGGATTAGGTTCCTTAATAATGTCGAAAATTAAAGACGAATATCCAGACAGAATTTCATTGACATACTCAGTAGTGCCATCACCCAAGGTTTCAGATACGGTAGTTGAGCCTTACAACACTGTTTTGTCGGTGCACCAGTTAGTTGAGCATTCAGATGAAACCTTCTGTATCGATAATGAAGCCTTATATGAAATATGCTTTAGAACACTTAAGTTGACTACACCCACTTTTGGTGATTTGAATCACCTCGCAGCCTGCGCTCTATCAGGTGCAACAACATGTCTACGATTTCCAGGTCAGTTAAATGCCGACTTACGAAAGCTCGCTGTGAATATGGTTCCATTCACTCGATTACATTTTTTTGTACCCGGGTTCGCTCCGCTAACAAGCCGTGGCAGTCAGCCGTACAAAGCTTTGACCGTACCTGAGTTAACTCAACAACTATTTGATGCGAAGAACATGATGGCCGCATGCGACCCAAGGCAAGGGAAATACCTAACCGCGGCATGCATATTCCGAGGTCGAATGTCAATGAAGGAAGTTGAAGAACAAATGTACAACATACAGACTAAAAATAGCAATTATTTTGTTGAATGGATTCCAAACAATTTGAAAACAGCGGTATGTGATATTCCCCCTCGAGGAATGAGAATGGCAGCAACTTTCATTGGTAATACAACTGCTTTAAATTCTCTCTGGAGAAGGGTCGGTGAAGCGTACACGATGATGTTTCGCAGGAAGGCATTCATTCATTGGTACACTGCCGAGGGGATGGACGAGATGGAATTTAGCGAGGCTGAAAGTAACATGAACGATTTGATTAGTGAATATCAACAGTACCAAGATGCTGGATTAATGGACGAGGCAGAAGCTGTAGGTGAGGATGAAACCGAGGCCGCCGCTGAAGCAGTTACCGAAGAGTAACTTTAGATTTAGCTCTACCGTGCTTTATCCTCATTTTACTTTTAATAAAGTGTCGATGGATGTTTGATAATTGTTTGTTGATTCCTGTTACGTTCAAATTTGTTTAATATATATTTTATATATAAATACATTTTTTACTCATTAAAACGTAGTTTATATTCCCTAAACTACGTAAATATATTTGAAGTGAAAATAAGAATTAAAATCGATAATACCAAATAACGACTAAAATACTGACTTTTTATGTTCTTAAAATAATTCTTTAATGTAAAACGACAAAATAAAATATAATTTTAATAAATTATAATTTTATCAACAAATAATACATATTTAAAGGAAAATGCATATATTTTTTCAACTAAACTAAATATAGACGATTCTATTTTTTCTAACTATACTTTATACATATCTTTACTTTTTAAAAAAGTTATTACAAAACAAGGATTTTAGGAAAAGAAATTATGAATATAGTTAATATAATTATTAGCTTTGACGATTTAGTCCCTGTTGGCCTCTTCACAAGCATCGATCCATTCATTGTAAACATCTATGGGCTCACTAAGATACGTTGTTTGGGTGCGGTAATCCTCACTGCATACTGTGCACGTTATTTGGGCAATACGGCGTTGTCTATCTCTAAATTTGAAAAACAAAATTATCAAACCTATTTAATTATTTGATCAATATTTAATATAAAGATTTTTGTAAATGTTCTGATTCGAAAATATTTTAAATAAAAAACTTTAAACTTATAAAAAATGTGAAATAGTACTTTAAAAATAATAATTTCAAAATTAATATTTAGTTCATCAAGGTTAATAAGGTTAATATTAGTTATAACAAAACAACTCGTTAAATGATTTTAATTTTTTGATATTATATTATAATAATATAATAATATTATATAATATTATTATAATATATTATTATAATATATTTTTATAATATAATATTATAATATATTATTATAATATATTTTATTATTATCATTCAATTATTGTCGATAAAGAAATATCGTACGCAATAAGTAATTAATGTAGGATAATGGCATAAAAATCATAAACTTAAATCATTTTTATTCAAAAATCAAGAAGTAATTTAAATTTTTAATATTCAACAAAACTAAATTAACTCGAATTAGTGGAGAGAGTAAATTATTATTTTTATTAAAAGTCGAATTTTCGATAGCTAACTGTAATCATCCTCAGGACACAATTTTTACAGATCCGAGCAAGCAATTAAAATTTATTCAGCCTTTTGAGAAAAAAGTTTTTGTACTGAACATTTTGTCAACTCAATCATTTTGTTAGTACTCACCAAAATGTTAGTACTTATTTAAAATTGCCCATGAACATTTCGACACTTACATTGTTACTTCGCAAGATCTTTCATGATTGCAAAATGGACAGGTAAATATTGTATCTAATGGAGACGTCAATTTCTTGCTTGTTGTGGGTTTACTGCGTTTGCTTTTGCGTTTTGCCATCTATAACTCAGTAACCAAAATTCAAATCAATTACACTATAAAGGAAGGTTATAATTATTTAAAATTAACTTACTTTTGCTTGATTTAAAAATCGAGAATTTTCAATCAATTTAAAATATGATTATATGGTATTACAATTTATAAATATTAAAAATTATTACAACTTATAATATATTATTTAATAAAAATTATTATAGATATTTTCTACTGTATTTTTTATTAAAAACATGTAACAATTCAGGTCGTTTTTTATCGACATTTAAAAGTAATTTATCAAATTTAATATAATATTAATTAATTAAATTAATTAATTTACGAAATTTATTTAGAAATAGTTTACTTTAAAAAACGATAAATAAGGATATTAAATCGAAATAGTCAGAGTTAAAATTATATGATTTAAATAAACAACAAATCACTGTATATATTAATAATTAAATAGCAAACCACGAAACCAGAAAACATGAGAGCATTTTTGTTTAAAAACACCCTATGCCATTTGTGATGTTATTAAATTAGGCCATAAATAAGGCTAATTCCTTAATTATCCACAGGTGTAAATCTATATAAAAATAAAGATTTAACATGTTTGTACAGTAATTTTCAAGTCAGTTCACTTTATTAATATTGAAAGCAATAGAACTAGTGATTTTACAGCTAATTGCATGGTTGCATTGCCTACCTATAGGAACCCAATTTTAAATGTGAACATCGGCGACGTAGCGAAATAAGTACATAATATTAACATCCAGTTAAAGTATAAAATAGAACAATAAAAACAGGTTGAATTACATTCAACATCTACATATTTTAAAAAGTATTTCAAAATACATATTTACACGTGCTTGTTATATAAAAGACAATCAGGAAGAATTAAAGTTTGGAAATAATTGAACTGAATTTTATGAAAAAGGACTTAAACGATTATCAGCCATGTCAGCACCATTAAGTATTACGACCATAGGGGAAGATTGACATGCAGTGATATGTAGTGGGATAACATTAGATTTTATGAATTTAAAATTTAATATAAACATCAAGTCAATCTTAAAAATTATGATTATGCTTTAATCTGAATATATTCGATTAAAATTTATAAACTTTAAAAATTATTATACTTTAAATAATATATATAATAATATATAATAAGATAACATGTAATAGTTTAATATAAATAAAAAGGGCTTAAAAATTATTAGCTATTTCAACGCCATTAAGTATTAATGGCGTTGGGTGCAGAATGACATGCAATTAATACAAATAAAAGTTTTATGAGCATCTATATTCTTAAGTATTTATTCGTTTTCATAACAAGTTCAATTCACACCCTCCGTTTATGGTTCAACACAAACTTTGTACTGACATGATAAATGGTCGGATATCATTACATTTCAAGAAAATTATACCTGATAATAATTAACGATCCATTTCGCCTATCTCTTCTAGCTTTAAAAATAAGGTACAGAGGAAATGATGAACACGAAAGCTTGTTGCCGCTCTATTCGAAATTTATATTCCGATCACTAGTAAGCAAATTTATGATACGTTCTTCATTATATCTCTATTCGATAATACATTCAATTTATTTTGAAGGAATTGTCGCTAAAATGTCGGAATTTCACATAATAAAAATATTATTTAATCAGGAAGAATCCAGTGGTACATTCTTAAATGTAGCAGACTTTAAAATGAGCAGCAAATGCTAATTATAACAGTTGATTATTAATGATAATATACAATTTTTAATTAATTAATAATTAAATAATTAATTATTAATTAATTATTAATGATTAATTTATTTTGCAGGAGTTGTTGCTAAATTGTCAAATTTTCACATGGTAAAAATGGTATTTAATCAGGAAGAATCCAGTGGTACATTCTTAAATGTAGACTTTAAAATGAGCAGCAAATGCTAATTATAACAGTTGATTATTAATGATTGACTCTCAATTAGTCCAAAAGAGAAAATGTTTTCGGCCAATCGAACTATTAATAGATGATAAAAAATACTTATTGATTATGCTGATTAATACAATATACAGTAGCAAAATGTATCTGATTACTATTATATCGTATAATCAAAAAACCAGTAAACCATAAATCGCAACCCTCTAGGAAATACGAGTACATTACTTAAAAGCATGTGGTGCCTAATGATTATTCAGACTAGTATGGATAAAGCTATAAACGATTTTTCAACAACGCGTACTTGATATGAAGACGGATAAATACATAAGAATATTAGTTATAAATTCATTGGAGCGAACAAAGTTTTAATATATTTATTTCAAAGTCGAATTTTTGATATTCCACAATATTCAGGAGTTGAGAATATCAAAAAGACGAGAATACGGGATGGCCATAGCGAATTCAGTTACTAGGCATGCTAAAAGGTTTCGGGCTTATGCGGGTAAAAGTTATAAAATTTCTCATTTAATTTCCACTTTGAAATAATTATTCGACTTTGAAATAAATATTTTAAAACTTCACTCGCTACAATAATGTATAGCTTATAAAGTAATAAGTGAACAAACGATTTATTAACTTGATAATATAGACAAAATAAAACTATTTAAATGTTATATTAATAAGATGCATTGGGTAAATAGTCACTTAATGACATTTTGGTAATTCATAGCGAATCTCATTGGTTTCTATTGTCAATTAATACATTACTGTCATATGTTTAAAAGAGTTAGCCGTAAATTTAAAAGAGAGATCTTTGCTTAAATGAGATATGTCAATGTAATTTCAAAAAAAATTAAAATAATATTTATAAGTAAAAAAATTTTGGTCGATTTCAATCTCATTGAATTAAATTTTATAATTTCGTTTAACAGCTTGCTTAAATACAATGAGAATGAACACACACATATATGTGAGTCATAGGCCTCGTCACGCATTTTTATCGCCGAATTTCTGCTTTTTTAAAAAATATAAACCAAATTATGAATTAGCGTAATTCATATAATGAACAAATTACGAAAAAATAATATTTTTTAGCAGAATTCGACATCCAAAATAGTTAAGTTTTCAATTTATTCAAAACTGTTTCGTATCGTCAAATTCATTTAAATCTTTAATTGACACATTAGTCCGGCCACATATTAAATACGGTATTCGGACATCGTTTCATATAACCAAAGGAGAAATCGAGGATTTTGTAAGAATTCTTAGGCGATGTAGCAAATTGAGTTTGAAATTGTATCGACAGAATTATTGGGATAGATTGTGAATTCTTAATATGCAGAGTATCCTTGCAAACTGTTTTAATTAGATATGACAGCTATGTGGCACCTGGTCAGAAACCACTAGGTGTACCCCTTTAAATACGGACAGACTCACAGGGGTTATTCTATGACACTTAAAACTTTATCATATGATTATTACTCGAGGCTTACCAGACTATCACACATGCCGATGTAGAGATCTAAAGCTATTTAAGTCGGTAATTCAAGATTTTGATATTCTGAACGATAACTGTCTACGTTTTCATTGAAATTCGTTCATTTTGATTTGTACAATTTTGTGAGTGGACAAAACAGTTATTTTGCCTAAAGCTATGTATCAATAATAACTTATGCTGAATACCTTCATGATAGCTGACTGTGGATATTTCGTGTCCTGCTTTAGTTTCTGATAATATTAATTTTGCAAATATTAATTTCATTAAAGCGTTTAACCAACTCGTCATCTATCCGATATGATATTCCAAATAACGTATTGTAATCTTGTTAATTCGTCAATTTGGTATTCGAAGTATCATGATACTTTTAAACTTACCATTATACGGCCACTTTCGAAGAGATCATCTCTTTATCCTTTGATATCTATTCCATACAGACCAATTTCTTATCTATCGACAATCTCGAAACCTTTTCAACATATAATCTTACACCAAATAAGTGAATATCTGAATATAAAACACCTATTTCTATTTTCACGATCTGCTTATCGTAAACATCATTCAACCCTCACTGCATGCACTCGAACCTTCGACAATTTACTTGTCGTCAATAATAAGTGTTGGTATTTTATAGCGCTTAATCTATCTTCAGCCTTTGATATCAACGAGCATCAAATTATTCGGTTGTCTTCGTAACCGATACGGTTTCTCATTTGTGCTTACAAATGGTTCGACTCTTATCTAACTCATGATCTAACCCGCTTTTTCACAAGGGCAATCGTAATTCTTTGGGTGCATATAGAGGCATTGCCATTTTGAACCACAGCTATAAGTTGCTGACTCATGTTATCTACGCACAGCTTATTAAATATCGTGAACACCAGCTTCCATTAGCAATACCGTTTTCGTCCATGTAAATCCACATATAACGCAATTGAAGTTATTAGGGATAAAATTACTCGAAATTTTGCTCAACATAAATCTACTTATATCACCTTCATCGATTTTAGCATAAATTCGGCATAATAGATCGCTCTTTATTGCTAAACAAACTTTCTAGCAACGTGCACCTAGTTATCCGCTTCATACAGCTCATTCACGTAATACTTCAACCGAGTCGTATGAAAGGTGTTTAACGGCATAAATAGCTCTGAATTATTCACAGTAAACAGAGGCGTCTTGCAGGGCGATCCATTAAGTACGCAACGCTTCTCCATTTTTGTTGTCGATTTGCCTTCGTACCTCAGTGATTTAACGAGTACGAGCGTATGCGCACCTTATGCTGGTGATCTGGCTATATTTTCTCCAGATTTATTGTCTTTTCAGATACCCTTAAACAGTCTATCAGGTTATTTTACTAAGAATCATTTAACCATAAAGGTACAGAAGTCCAGAGCAATTAAATTTCATCTTTTTTTTGTGGTCCTATATGTAAAAGTGATAGGTTGAGCATTGGAAATAAAGTTCTCGAATTCTGATTTTCGTACAACTATTTGGGAGTTCTACAAAATGGTCATTCACTGAACATCTGCATCTTAAATACGCCAAAAATGTAATCGCCACGTTCTCTGTCGAAAACCTAAGAGCGCTGTCTTTGCAGGGGTATTAAGATATTTTCAATCAATTCTGATTCCGATTGTGACTTACGCATTACCTACTATTTGCTCGGATCTAACCCGATACAATGTTGAGCAAATAGATAAAGTGCAATGGCGGTTTGTTAAGAACGTTGTCGGAATTTCACCAAAGTGCTCTTCACGTGTAGTCGCTTTTCTTTCTTCGTTAGATCTATGCTCCAAATACATAAGGCTACATATGACTTAATCCATATGTAGCCTTAAATACATATGGCTTCTCCTTACGCACTGTATCATGGTTTTCTTCATATCTATCAAACCGTGCTCTTCGCGTGTGTTCTAACTATTCTCTTTCCCAGTCTTGCATCCCGTCCGGTGTTCAACAAGGCTCCGTATTAGGTCCTTGGCTTTTATCTCTTCTTCTCGGTGATATGTCTTCTATTTCTCATACATTTAACTTCCATGTTATGCAATATGCTGATGACATTCTAATCCATGTTCATGCACCTGCTTATCGTATTCATGATCTTAGTGTTTCTGCTTCCAACTATTTTGCCTCAATTTTCAATCATATTTCTTCTCTTCGTCTTACTCTAAATCCTAATAAATCCAAAATAATGTGGATCATTCCTCGACGCCCCGGCTTAAAATCTCCCTCCGTATTATAAAATTCTACAATTCTTCTTATCGTTAACAATCTCGTTTTCATAGGATTTCGACAGCAGACTTTCACTTAAGCATTTCGTTAGAGATAAAGTACGTTCATCTACCCTGATTCACCGCAACCTCCGTCAAATTCGTAGATTTTGACGGAGGTTGATAGATTGATAGATTTTCCTTCTTGTATGACTCTTATCTTTTCTTTTCTTTTCTCAAGGCTCGATTACTGTCTTAGTCTATTTTCCTACTCACCTAAATATAATGTTCTTTCACTAAAACGCATAGTAAATGCAGCCGTCTGAATTCTCCTCCGTCTTCGTCGTTTTGATCATACATCTCACCATTTTGCTTCTCTCGATTTGTCTACAATTTATTGTCGTGTTCAAATTCGTCTTCTTATCGTTGCTTTCCGCCTTGTAACTCTTCATACCCCTTCATTTCTCAATCTTCCTTTTCTTGATAATTCTCGTCCTGTTTACTGTTCCTTGCGTTCATGTAATTCCCATCTTTTACATGTCCCAAACTACTCTACCTCCTTTGGACTCCGCTCATTCATTGTGGTTCCTTCCTCAACGCCCTGGCTTATAACATCCCTCCATATCATTAAATTCTACAATTCTTCCTATCATTAACAATCTCGTTTTCCTAGGCTTCCATTTCGACAATCAACTTTCACTTAAACCTTGCGTTAGAGATAAAGTACGCTCATCCACTCTAATTCTCCGCAACCTCCGTCAAGTTCGTAGATTGATCGATTTCCCATTATGTATGATTCTCATATCTTCCCTTATTTTCTCAAGACTTGATTACTGTCTTAGTCTATTTTCCAAATCACCTCAATCCACTCTTCTTCCACTACAACGCATCGTAAACGTAGCCGTCCGAGTTCTCCTCCGTCTTCGTCGTTTTGATCATACATTCCACCATCTTAGGTCTCTCAATTTGCCTACCATTTATTCTCGTGCTCAAATTCGTCTTCTCCTCATTGCTTTCCGCCTTGTAATTTTTCATACCCCTTCATTTATCAACCTTCCTTTTCTCGACAATTCTGGTCCTGATTACTGTTCTTTGCGTTCCCGTAATTCCCTTCTTTTACATGTCCCAAACTACTCTATCTCTTTTGGCTTCCGCTACTTCCTCGTGGCTGCTCCTCTCTCGTTGAATCATCTGCCCATTTATATACGCCAATCAACCTCAATGCCGTGTTTCAAACGCCAAATCCGGTCTCATTTAAACAATTTAAGAAATTTCTCTATATGACTTTTGCTGTTTTTTAGTTAGTGGACTTGTAAGCGTGCAGTTGACACGCATTTGCCACTTTAAATAAGTTATTATTATTGTTATTATAAGAGAATAATTCTTACTTGACATCACCCCTCGTATACGTCTAATCTGAATGTTTTTACGGCAAAATTGAGTTCTATAAATCATGAGTACCGTAATACTTCTGCATACACATAGTCTACTTGGAGAGGATATTGCAGCAGAAAGCGACCCCGTTTGGGGCGTATCCGTTCATGGATATCACTACAGGTTCTGTACTATTCGTATCCCGCTACACGAAAGATCCAGCTCATGTATTTGCGCACTACACATTAATGCATTACTATAAAACTTATTACTAAATGTGCAGATATCCTTCACGTGTTTCGTTGCCAGTTACTACAGAAGTTTCAACTTAAAGACATTGGATAAAGGATAGGACTAATAAGCAGTAACTTGTAATATCTTTTTATTTTCTTCTGTCTTTATTTCCTTTTGCCCAATACCGACAGGTAAATGATGCTAAATAAACAACTCCTATCAATATTATAATATTAATATAAATATAAGTATATTAATACATTACTATATTATTATATATTAATATTATAATGTTATTATGAGAACACAACAGTGGAACTAGGTTAGCTCTTAATGTCGGATATGTGAACTAATGTTCAGTTCAATCCGCATCTTAATAGTGTTAAGTTTTTAACTGATTTGAAAAATTGACCTCCATAAATTTGCTGAGAAAAGAACAGAATTATGGTCGATAGTTTAAGTAAGGTGGATATTTAAATTAATTTATTAACAAACTTAAAGACTGTTAAAATATCCAATATAATGAATAATTGATTCAATTTAACATTTAAATATTCAATTATTGCACCATTTAACAGTTAGGTATTGTGACTGTTAACTCCGATAAGAAAGGTCCCCATATAACTAAAAAGGATTCTGATAACGAATCGGATCAAGTCAACATTTCAATCATATGATTGTTATTCCGGATCGTAATTCAAACATAAAATGTACAACATGCTTCTAATGAAGGAAAAACATCAATGAATAAAATGCCCTGCCAGAATGGTCACATCTCATAAATGCGGTAAGGCCAATATGCCAGTGTCTGTATTTTTTCTAAACGAGATCAACTATCATCAGATGTCTTACTTTCCCACCCCAACTTTCAGCTAAAGGTACATATCTATATTCTTAATAGGATGGTCAAAGCATTGGTCGTCACTGACAGCTCCTTTTTGGAGAGTAACATTACAAATTATATAGGCTTTAAAATACATAGGATAGATATATACGTATATTTAGCTTCCAAAACTAGAGAAGAAGTACCAAGAAAGTGTTTAGTAAATTTAGAAATCGGCAATAAAAAATACTTAAATTTTGACGTTTATTCAACCACAACTATGCACTGACGCTATTTTGGATTTACCATTCTTTTGGAAAAAAATGCAATCAAATTTGGTAGATTCTTGGCCTGCTTGGAAATGGGAAGGGCATCAGCAGTTCAAATTGAAAGTCCATAGTTTTTTAATATCTCAGCTCAGATTTGCGCCTGATCGTCACAAAAGTTGAAAGTTTTACAACAAAGATAGTATTTATTCTAAACGAAATATAACGAATGTGATACTGATGTAATTCAGGAAAGCACTTATCCATATAGAGTTCTAGTTATCGTGGTATCCAGGAATGCTGGTAGGAAACCTGTAGTAGTTTTTTCACAGACTATAAACCGCTTCATGCTTTTGAATGCTTACCCAGATCGGATACCTGGGATATCCGAACGATATTTCTAAACGGACGATACCCAGATCCAATACCCCCAGATCGATATAGCCAGATCAGATATATATAGATTGATATCTGATACATAGATTGGATATCTGAGGGTATCCGAACGATATTTCCAAAAACAAATATTATTCATTTATTGACCTCAAATGGATATTTCCTATCCATTGGAAATACACTATACAGCTTTCGAAGCATACGGAAGACTATCAATTCAAGAAAATTCCCACGGGAGTGACCAATGGCGTTTTTAGCTCTTTCTTAGGGAGCTGAAACTCCGTTAAATCTCTATTTAATGCATTGGTTTCTCTTTTAGAAAGATCAACGGATTAAAAGGTGTATATTATTACCTTGACGACATTATTGTTTGTGGCAAAACGGTTTTGAATCTAGAAAAATCTAAAATGATTTAAAGAAGAATTATACCTATTCGGACTATCAGTGTATATGATAAAACTGCGTGTTGAGACAATACGCACTCTGAAATGCGAAATATTTCACAATATATTACGACACGATCCGGCTCGACTCTCTGCGTTAAATCAACAAAATCATATGAAAATCAGACTTTAAAACGACAAGTGTTTATATTCATACTGCAGCAAGTATATCGAATTGTTTTCAACAAAAATATCGACTTTGACGAGAGCTTTGACTTGAAAGTTTCATTAAACAGGCCTGCTTATCCCACCATCCAACTCTGATATCTTCTCATCCCTTTTCGTCTCATCGCTGTCGGCTCCACATCGTTCATCAACCTCCCTTTCTTAGACGGCACTCCCCCCGCATTGGGCGTCGCGTTATTCCCTACCCCAGAAGTGCGGGGTGTGCGGGACTTCTACTATTCACTCAAGAAAATGCATGGATAAATTACACTGCTCTAACTGCGGGGGGGACACCCCGCCTAATCAAAAAGATGTAAAATTTTTTAAAGAATATCAAAAAAGGCACATGTGCCCTCAACCTAGACCGACGACTTTTGTGGAGGTTGTCTCGACCGTCAAAGAAGACAGGCTGTCTGATGCAGAAATCCTCAAACTCATAAAAGGGAAGAATCAGTCCTCGATGGTACACTGAGAACTTGATTAAGAATATGATAAATCAACTAACGGAGTCCTTACGTTCACCCCCCCCAGCAGGGAAGGTTAACAATTTCAAGAAGGCTCCCAAATCAAAAAAACGAACAGGTTCTTCACAGAATGTAGCCCCTATGAAGTTAGCCTGTAAAAACTTAATCCGGGATTTAGTCAGTACCGAGGAAAATGAAGATAACGCCCGTGGGCAAATGTCTTCACCTTTAGGAACAGGAGGTGGAAAGGATGACCTTTCTGCCTCTAATTCCGACTAGGCGGAAGGCGTCTACTCCGGTTACACTTTCGTAATGGGAAGTACTCAAGAGCCTTTTTCACTGAATATACTTCACTGGAATTTGGGAGGTGTTTCTGCCCTTAAGCTTCTATCTGGTAGAGATGCAGATGTTAAAGTCCTTCAAGAGACGCGGTCTATCCGTCTACCCCAGGACATTACTCGATTTATCCCAATATCCTCCGTCTTATTCAACTTCTCCTGTTTTGCCATGTCTTGTTTAGTTATAGCACTTGTCAAAAACGGTAAACGCATCAGCCTAGTCAATATCTACATCCGACCGGGAGATATTCACAAAAAGCGTGTCCTTTTGGACCGTATTTTAAGTAGTGGCTATAACATGTTACTGTGACTTCAACGACAGAACTGGTCGTTGGATTAATACAGCACTTCGCAGAGCCAGAAGCGATTATCTTATTCACAAACCACCGACCCCAACCTTTCATTGCTCAACAACAAACTCACTCCTCGACATTTTACTCTTACATAGGACGTGGTTGTTAAAACTCATCTGCACTAAACAGTCGCTAACAACTAACCAACTCTCATTATCTAATACGCTGGTGGCTCGAGGAAGATACGTTGCTTAGAAGGAAGTTTCATTTTGATCAAATTAGTGACCTTATTTCAGGCAGCTATCCAACTTTTCCCCGAAATAGGGAATGATAGTTTGACCGAATTTAATTCTTATCTCTTTTCGCAAGCTACCGGAATCCTTTCGACTACATACAAAGGTCGCATTTACAGTCACACTCCGACAAAACTCAAGGTCATAGCTAAAATCTCTATGCTTCCTTTAGGCAGGTTCTCTCGAATGAATACTGGAGTACTAGATATTTGCTCTAGCTGAGTAGTGACAGGACGAGTATTGTTCGTCTTAGTCCCTCTCAGGCTTCCTTCTGGAAGATATTCAAGAAGGAAAAATTTATCTGCTGGCGTGAGAGGACATCGGGGTGGATTGGTAGCGTAGGCCTCGTTAAAGTCTCGGAGGAGTCATTATCACTGCATAACTATAGAGCCACTCTTTCTCCCCAACCAATCCCGCCTTGGGGTGACTTCAGGAGCAGAGATTTATCCGTTGCGGATATCCTTAACTTCTAGGGCCCGCTTCCGCGCCCATCAAAAACCGTCGCGACATCTCTTCTCGGACTTGTCAGCTTTTGACAGCCGATCAAAGAAGAGAAGTGGCCGTCACAATACTGTTAGCCTCACCATCCGATGTAGCCGGCATCAACATCAGTCGTAGAATATTTTTACATAAACGAAATCCGGTTTCATGTCCTAAAGACCCGCGGCCCATTTCGATTCAAAATTCCCTCTTCTCCATCTACGAAAAAGCGCTTGCGGGTAGAATTTGCAATCATTTAAGTAGGCGTAATCTAATCCCACCGAGTTTTCATGGATTGTCAAAGGGCGCTAGGTTCATTCAGCAATTGGTAAAGTGCACCAGTTTTGTCAGGAGAACTGTCATCAGCTTGCTGTAGCTGTTTTTCTTGATTTTTCTGCTGCATTTGACCGGATCTCCATTCCCTTCGTTACCTACTCTCTCAGGTCCCTCGGGTTGCCTGCAAGAATTGTTAACAGGGTAAAGGTATTGCTGTATACCAAGCGGTTCTATTATGAAGACGACTCTGATGCACTTCAGTTTTACCCTATTACAGGTGTGCCTCAAGGTTCCCAACTTTCTCCTATCTTATATCTTGTTAGCTCCATTGTTTTATTCAAGGCATTTAAACGCGATCAAAATCTTGTGGTATACGCTGATGTTTCCACAGCCCTTTTTTCAGGACACAGGTGCAAAGATGTAGTCTCAGACATCAGCAGTTTCTTTTTAGGATTAAAAGATCAGTTGCCAATATCCAATGTTATTTTAAACTCAAAAAAATCGCAGGTAGTTGTCTTTCATGGCGTCCCTGCCACCAAAAAGAAACTTAAGAGACTAGCACTCTGTGCAATCTCCTCCATTTTGCAGCATCAACCACTACCCATCTTCACGAGTCGAGTAAAATATCTGGGGTTCACCGTTTCGGTGAATTGGTCGGCGAAAGCTGACCTGGATAGACTTAAACGTATTCTGAAGAGAGCTAGATGATCTCAGAGACGGGCCTAACATCTGTCATTAAATGGGAAAACCCAAGTACGCCTTTGGGGTACTTGAGATATCTTAGGATTAGTCTTCTTCTCACGAGGACGTCCCCCAGAGCAAAAACTAAGGTTTCTCAAGCTCCTTATCTCGAAATTACCGACCATAGTCCACCTCGACTGGACTCTTAGAGGGTGAGATACCCAGACTGGTGCGGCCAGGGGGTTCAGATTCCTCTGAACCTGAGACCGTGAGTGTTGTAGATTATACAAAAGTCGTCGACATAATACTTGATCGCTGATTTTAATGCTGTTTAGTTGTTTTCTTTCCTATCAGTTATTATTGTTAATAAAATCTTTATTATTATTCTTTTCCAGAATGTTAAGCATACACGAGAGACGACATCACATTATAAAGAAATAATGCAATATATTTAGAAGCTCTGTGAAATTGGAAGCATTATTTGACGTCGTGACTCTTTACATTCCGGACTGGCCAGAAGTTTGTAGCCTTGATTTTGATCACACACGCCAATTAAAATTCATTTAATATCACAAAGATGAACGACTATCAAATTATAATGTGCAATATTATTTTAAATCATAATAAGAATTTATTATTTTGATTGTGATAATTTATAAATTCAGGATTATTTAAATTCAAATATGCAATGTATTGTTCACAATATTTAGTTCATTAATACCGTGGAAATATACCATGGTATAATTTCACATAATACTTTTATTTAATTACACTTTTTATTTCAAACGCGGTGAACATTTCAGTGTCAAATAACGTTTTTAAAGCAACATTTTTTAAAATGTTGCTTAAAATGCGTAAACATTTTTAAAAGGTAATCTGAAAATATAACTCACACCAGTTTTATTCGTTTTAAAAAATTATGAGCATACCAGTTTCACTAATAAATGCATTCGGTTAATAAGAACATTTTAATCGCTAACGAAATGAAGATTGCCGCTATCGCTTGCTTTCGAACCACTTCTATCTCCGGCCACTTCAACGGAGCATCCACTAGACTCAAGGTGGCAGCGTTCACTTTCAATGATTTTATCTCGTTCTTCAGCTGTTAAGTTATTTTCACATGACTGTAAACATATTTTGGAACGCTTGTCGTTTTTGCATAAATTCTTTCCTTCTTTCATCAGTTGTTTCCATGCTTGGTTTGTGTGTTCAACAATCTCCAGTGCAAATTTCTTGTCTTTAAACTGTCCATTAAATGCAATATGATTCGGCTTTTTCCCAGTTGGTACTTTATACAATCGAAACCAGCGAGTTGAATGTGCTATAAATCCAGGCATTACAACCTCCAAATCTGATATGTCGTTAAGATCAGGTGCTCGCTTGTCGTTCACATCTATGGCTAATATTTTCCAATCGGTTTCTCCTTCGTCGAGTAAACCAAGTACACCTAAAACCTTTACTCGTACAATCGATCCAATGTCGTGAATTTTGTTTCCGATTTCAATCACATCCAATGGATCATCATCACCGAATGCATCGGTTCCTTCGTATTTGTAATTTGGGTCCTCGTAAGTTTGTGGTAATGCCCCATAATTCCAAATATAGCCATGGTAGGGAAATAAATTACTTACGTATCGAAGTTCGCCTTTCTTTATATCTTGGCGAATCGGGTTTAATGGATCTTGCTTAGATATTTCCATCTTCGCATTCGTCCATCTCGGTATTTCAACAACCATGTTAAACTCGTTACTGTTTGGGTCATTAGGATTAGTTCTTAACGGAATATCGTGAAATGGCGAAATAATTCCGCGTTCCATATCTTTGAAAAATATTCTAAAGCTCTTTGTATACTTCCTGCCAATTTGAACACAGGTAATTGTACTTTTCGACATCTACGCAAAATAAAGCAATTTCAGTATATATAAATCAAATCACCGTTTAGTGAAAGCTTTAACAGATTAGAAAGTTTATCTAATAATACAAGTCATTTTATGCATCATCATTATTATCTAACCAATCATTTAGTTTCATATAATTTAATATATTATTAAATTATGTTTGATAAAATTTGATAAAATCAGTGTCTAAGACTTATTAAGATTATTAATAATCTTAATAATGTATGTTGCATTATCTTAAAATTAGTACAAAATATTAAATACATAAAATATCGCATGCAGGTGAACATTTTCTTAATGTTCAGCAATTTCCAACGATTGTTACCGCCGTATATCGTCTAAATCCTTTTACTTGATCTCGTTGAGTGCAAAAAACTAAATCTGATGTTCAAACGTCTACGAACTATGACATGCAATATAATATATACAGTTTGCTGCAAAGTTTCCAAATGGATCCAATATATCCGGGCTAGAAATCTCGCTTAGCAAAACCAGTGTGTTACTCATAAATTTCGAGTTTTTTTCTCCTAATTACGTGCTTCTAGGCAATATGTGTGTCAGTGTAGTTAGTCATCCAAAAGCGACTGATTACAGCTCTTTTCTGTAATATATACCGGTATGCAGTCGACGATGTGTTTACTATTGGCAGGTGAATTTGTTACGTGAAAGGCTTTATACTAAAAGGAAAATATTCACATAAAAACTACTTGGATAACAAAGTAGAATGACATATACGCAAATTGCAAAGAAATTTCGTAACCTACAACGATCTCCAGACTAACGAATAGTGAACACTTTAACAGTGCGAGATAGACTTGGTTTTTTAGTTGAACCGTTAAGTTTCAAAGTTGCAGCGCAGCATAAATACGTTAAAAGCAAAATATTACCTTTTATTTTGAGCATAATGAACAAATTGATAACAGCTAATTCTTTTTAATAAATTAGATCAGCTAACTGAATCTAAGTATTTTACATTATTTAAATAATTAAATAATAAATACTTAAATAATTACAAATAATGAACGAATAGTGAAAGTTGACCATGTATCCTTTCATCCAATTATATTATCGACCACAGTAGGGATGGGTTCGATAACGAACGCAGTACTGAAGCAAATATCAAGACAGATATCCACAGTAGGAATGGGTATTGATAAATCTAATCAATAATTATAAATAAAATAAATAATTTAACATAATAAATAATAAATAATTTAATAAATAATAAATAATTTAATCAATGTAAAACAAATTATTAATTTACAATTAATAATTATCAAATTATTAATTTTCAATATAATTTAATATTCAATTTTTATGAAACGATTGTCAATTGTTATAGCGGACGAGAAACACAACGAATGATCAACAAGTTTATGATGAGTCAGTACAATTAATAATACAACTTAAACGGTTCGTGTTCATTATGATGAACGCAGTGTTGCTTTAATATTCTTATAATAAACTAAATATTTACATAATATTGATAACAGTAAGGTCTTTTTAATAAATGAGATCAGCTACTATATTATTATATTAGTATATTATTATATATAATATAATAATATATTAATAAATATATATTAAAATGTATAAAATATTATCAATATTACATATTATATCATATATTATATTAGCTTAAATGGATAAAGATAATATATTAGTATAATATAAAAATACAATCGCTAAGATTATTGTTTATTTATTAAATTCGACAAATATTTTTTGTCAATATTATTTTATTATTTATATAATTGGTATAATTATTAGATAATTATATAATTATATACGAATAATCGGTAGATTTTTATTTTAAAGCCATTATATTGTGAAAAAATTGATGATCTCTGCTCGCGATTTGTTTTTGAAAACAGAAACAGCGTTAGATAAACAAAAAATGCATCGGTGATAATTAAACTTACTTTTAAAACGTTCAAAGTGAGAAAAATGTTCATAATATATAATGTTTAAAAATTACAGTATTTTATAAGCACATTATATTATCTTTTTATAAGTATTTTATACTGTTTTTAAATTTAAAATAATAATACATTTAATAAATAATTATAAATAATAAATAATTATAAAAGCTTTAAATAGTTACAATTCAAAACATTTTTCATTGTTCTACAATACTTCTTTTGCTGGAACTGCTACTGACTCCTTTTCAACTGTAGGCATGGATTTATCCTTGTCCACAATTGTTGATCCTGATATTCCTTCAGTTTCAATAAACATGATAAAACTTTCTAAAGTACGATTTCCGCCACAAACAATTGGCTGAATATTTTCACCTTTTGGGAATAACATAATTGTTGGAAAGCTGCGAATAGGGATATAATTTCGTTAAGTGTAGCATCAATTTTAGCGACGAGCACATCTGAGTGATTTTCGAAATGAGTACCGAGCAAATTGTACACAGGTTCCATACGCTGGCAAATACCACACCAGGGTGCATAAAATTCCACTAAACAGCTTTTGGTAGATCATGTGATACATAAATGATATTGATCAGTACAAGAGTTTTGACTGGACCACTGTTCCAATCCTCCGGCAACTTCTGTGATCTGTAGTGAGGCACAATTTTGTTATCTAAACAATTTTGAACGAAATTCGTTAGATTAACGGCACCTATTTCATTCTCATGGTCATACTTGTACTTAATCAAATCGCCTTTAATCTTGATAAGACGAATGGCCGGTAATTGGGTAGCAGTTAAACCGAAAAACTAAAATATCCGTGAATGATCTTCCAGGTCACTATCAACATGAGCGAATGCAACTGTCCCACGAAATGACTTTGAGGTTTCCAACATAACTTTTCTGTATTTATCAAAAATATCCTTTTTACTTGTGTTCAGTGGATTAGTTGAGTTTCCAGCAAATAAGAAAACGTTCACTTTACTATCAAACATAAGTTTAGCATCTTCAGCATTAAAATTTGAGAGCAAGGGAGCAATATTGGATTTTACAAAAGTTTTAACTGTATCATACGTTGCTTCTCCTTCCATAACTGCTTCTAATTTTTCAAACTTTATTCAAACTAGATTTGAAATTTCTAGTTCCTCACTACTGCAATTCTGTTCATTTCTGTGTTGCAGCAATATTTGTTGGTTGGATCCGTCAATAATAGATGTTGAGGGGTGCAGTGCAAATATTCGATATTGAGGATCCTCACTGCAATTAATATACACTCCATTCCAGCCGTTGTCGTCATCGGGAAGGCTCTTCAAGAGAGTCTTGGCATTCCCTCTCATTAGCGCGACCGATATTCGCTGAAATAACTCCTCAGCTATCCGTAAATAAGGGATGCTTCGAAGAGCTGCAAAATAGTGCCACATTCTACGGATTAAACATAGTCCGCCAACGTTCCATCCCCCATAGGTCTCAACAACTGCAGGAGTAAAAATGTAACCATTTTCCTCCATGGTATGTCGGTATTTTCGTTCTTTAACGCGGATTGCGTACTCTTCCACGGCGTAAGTAGCCTCCGTGCTTGATTTATTCAAGTATGATGACTGCTGAGAGTTTGTAACAGCGAAGTCAATTGCTTCGGGTGGGTCGCCGTGTAAGAGGATATCAGCTAGCCGATCTCTTAAACCCCTGACAATATTCAAAACTTAACGCTCAGCATGTAAACCTGCTGACTCGCCCTCATGGAATAATGTGTCTCTTACTCCGTTATAACGTATCCCTAGGTATCCTCCGAATTGGCAAGTAAGGCCGTGAAATCCGTAATCGTCAGCATCTTTACAGTATCGTCTGCATTTATATGGTCTTTTTGATATTGGAAATCCCATCCACATCTTTATCAAGATACGAAATTCTGCAGGAGGCATGTTCAGCGAGTTAATTTTTTAAGGTGTATCCTTCAGCTATGCGTTCACGTGAGGACAACCTACCGCTATTAGTCGTGATTTATCAAAAGAAGATGACGTTTAATTAGTTGAGAACGCAACACTTGGTTAATTCTCGTCCCCAATCCAAATTGAGATAAGATTGCTGAGCGAGCACTGTTACCCATAACGAGTTCTTCCGGATAGTGGCGGGTTAACGTCTCAAAAGTTTGTGAATATCCCGGGAAAGAAGACGAATCCAAACCCAAGGTGCTCGCAACATTGGCGATGCTGGCTACATACGCAACAGGAGCATGGACTAGACAACTTCGCATTCCAAGTCCGCCTATATGCAATAGAAGGTTTGCTTGAATTTGTGAGCGTGAATCTAGTCTAATTCCTATCACTTCGTTAAGGACGTTGGTTACGGCTTTATCAAATAATTTATAACGGCTTTAAATAATTTATATTTATAAAAAGCTTAAATTTATTACGGCTTTTAATAATTTATATTTATTAAATATAATTTTTTTAATTAAAATCAATTTTTATGAATTGATTGATAAATAATATACTTTTGTCTGATAATACTAAATTAAAGAAGAAAAAGCAAAATATTTTTTCACCTTTTGTTTTAAAATGCTAATTTTATTTACAAAATTGAAAATAAAAATATGCATAAAAATATAAAAATATCCCTGTTAAAATGGTATTTGAATGCATATACAGAGCATATAATAAAATAAATAATATAAAAATACGATCTATTAATATTTATAATATTTACATTTTTATTCTAAATTTTATTACTATAATTTAATAATTAGATCAGCTAACTGAATCTACGTATTTTATATTGCAAATTAAAAATAATAAATTTAAAATTATTTTAAATTATAAATTTAAAATAATGCTACATAAATTTCAAACAATTAAATAATAAATTATTATAAATAATAAATAATCGTTTATAAGATTATATGTAAGTGATATTTATAAAATTAGAATTTAAAATAAAAGTAAATTTTAATGAATTGACTAATAGATGGCAGATGATGTATCAGAATAAGAATTAGAGGTCATCAGGAAGAAGTGCTATGCTATCAGGTTTCTGACTCTGACTCCTCTACCCAGCATAGCAGCAGGGCCAAATACGTGCTAAGGACGTATTTCCTCTGATTAAATTTGATTATCTAGTATACCTTACTCTAATATAAAACATATCGTTTATATTCATTCGTGATTTTTTATATTCATTCGTGATTTAAGAAGATATTCATTAAACATGGTTGAAAATTAGCAGAAAAATAATGTCGTATCAAAAATACATAGTTTCAGTATTTCTGACAGAGGTAATATTACGGGAAAACAAAGTCCACATGTCAATAATAACTTAGTAGAACAAATCAGATAACTCTACGTATTTTACAATATACATAAAAAAATAATTCTTTATTTCATTTTTTTCTCTCAATGTTTTAATGACCTATACAATATAAGTGCATATCGAATGTATCATTGAACAATTAATATATACTTGATTATTATTTAGAAATATTATTAATTAAAAATTATTAGTTAATTATAATTAATACTAATTAGTAAATTATAATTAATAATTATTATTAGTTCAAAATATGAAACCACCTATTAAATGTGGACATCTGTGGTTTATTAAACCACAGCCGTCTTTAGAAGATTAATATAAAAAATGATAGCATTAAAAAATAAAAAATTTCATAGATATATAAAATAAACTATAAAATTTATATATAAACTATAAAATTTATATATATAAATTTCATAGTTTATAATGTTGTTTTGAAGATATCTAAATATATTAATGAATCTTAGAAAGATATTGTTTTTTTAACTTAAAAAGTTGGCTTCGTATCATTTCAACAACTAGAATAATAGTTTACTTTCTAATAACTTAAATCTTTGAGTTTTAGTAGTAGAAAACTCATCAGCATAAAACGAATTTACATTTTAGCAGTCTAGTATATATACCTCACTTTATCGTTCCTATACAACGTTAGTAAAAACACACCAAATAAATGCTTGTCGTTAAAACGCTCATGGACAATGTAAACACAGTTTATATTTTTGATACTTTATTCGAGGCTACTACAAATAATTGCAAATTTAACCTTATGCACATGTTTGCATAAAGTTGTAAAATATTAAATTGCTGTCAATTGAACATTGTTTTGCAATTTATCTCATAAATATTAAAATCAAGATTTAATAATCATGATTCGCAATGAGTACCAATAATAAAATTATTGTTTCCACTAAAACAAAATACACAGAACATCGTTTATCATTAAAGTTTTGAACAATAATAACCGATTTGCTATTACATTCAAAGTTTAATGGTTTTGAAAACAAAATTCTACTTGTTTTAAATTGAAAGATATTAAAAATAGTGAGAGACTAAGAATAATCTTTATAATATACTGTAATATTATCAAAAATCTTGATAATATTAGAGAAATCGCTAAAACGAAGCATTTTAACAATTAAACTTTTTTCAGTGGTCGGTTTGATATTATCCTCGTGTGGTTGTTTAAATCCTATCAGCATCACTGTACACTACAATCAGCGTGGGTGGACCTCATCAGCAGTGAGCTTACGCCAACATTTCGTGTTTCGGTCCGGCTACTGCTTTCGTATTCTTTTGCCATTTCGTGTAAATTTTAAAAAATAAAAAAAATATTTATTAAAGAATATTGAATATTATAAATATATTAAATATTAATAATATATAGTATAAACAAATATTACCATAAAATTTTATATTTCGGTCCTGCTTCGTGCTTCGGTCCTGTTTTGGGATTCAGTCCTGTTTTGTGTTTCGGTCCAATTTCGTGTTTCGGTTCTGTTTCGTGTTTCGGTCCTACTTCGTGTTTCAGTCATGTTTCGTATTTCGGTCCTGTTTCGTAATTCGGTCCTGCTTCATGCTTCGGTCCTGCTTCGTGCTTCGGTCCTGCTTAGTGTTTTGGTCCTGTTTCGAGCTTCGGTCTTGTTTCGTGCTTCGGTCCTGTTTGGTGTTTCGGTCTTGTTTCGTGCTTCGGTCCTGTTTCGTGTTACGGTCCTATTTCGTGTTTCGGTCCTGTTTCGCGTTTCGATCCTGTTTCGAATTTCGGTCCTGTTTCGTGCTTCGGGCCTGTTTCGTGTTTCGGTCCTATTTCGTGTTTCGGTACTATTTCGTGTTTCGGTCCTATTTCGTGTTTCGGTCCTATTTCGTGTTTCGGTCCTGTTTCGGGTTTCGGTTCTGTTTCGTGCTTCGGTCCTGTTTTGTGATTCAGTCCTGTTTTGTGTTTCGGTCCAATTTCGTGTTTCGGTTCTGTTTCGTGTTTCGGTCCTGTTTCGTGTTTCAGTCCTGTTTCGTATTTCGGTCCTGTTTCGTATTTCGGTCCTGTTTCGTGTTTCGGTCCTGTTTCGTGTTTCGGTCCTGTTTCGTATTTCGGTCCTGTTTCGTATTTTGGTCCTGTTTCGTGTTTCGGTCCTGTTTCGTAATTCAGTCCTGTTTCGTGTCTCGGTCTTGTTTCGTGTTTCGGTCCTGTTTCGTGTTTCAGTCCTGTTTCGTGTTTCAGTCCTGTTTCGTGTTTCGGTCCTGTTTCGTGTATCGGTCCTGTTTGATATTTTGGTCCTGTTTCGTATTTCGGTCCTGTTTCGTATTTCGGTCCTGTTTCGTATTTCGGTCCTGTTTCGTATTTCGGTCCTGTTTCGTATTTCGGTCCTGTTTCGTGTTTCGGTTCTGTTTCGTCTTTTGGTCCTGTTTCGTGTTTCGGTCCTGTTTCGTGTTTCGGTCCAGTTTGATATTTCGGTCCTGTTTGGTATTTCAGTCCTGTTTCGTGCTTCGATCCTGTTTCGAATTTCGGTCCTGTTTCGTGCTTCGGCCACGTTTCGTGTTTCGGTCTTGTTTCGTGCTTCGGTCCTGTTTCGTGTTACGGTCCTATTTCGTGTTTCGGTCCTGTTTCGCGTTTCGATCCTGTTTCGAATTTCGGTCCTGTTTCGTGCTTCGGGCCTGTTTCGTGTTTCGGTCCTATTTCGTGTTTCGGTCCTATTTCGTGTTTCGGTCCTATTTCGTGTTTCGGTCCTATTTCGTGTTTCGGTCCTGTTTCGTGTTTCGGTCCTGTTTCCTGCTTCGGTCCAGTTTCGTGCTTCGGTCCTGTTTCGCATTTGGGTCCTGTTTCGTGCTTCGGTACTGTTTCGTGTTTCGGTCCTATTCGTGTTTCGGTCCTGTTTGATATTTCGGTCCTGTTTGATATTTCGGTCCTAGGTCCTGTTTGATATTTCGGTCCTGTATGATATTTTGGTCCTGTTTCGTATTTCGGTCCTGTTTCGTGCTTCGGTTCTGTTTCGTGTTTCGGTCCTGTTTCGTGTTTAGGTCCTGTTTCGTATTTCGGTCCTGTTTCGTGCTTCGGTCCTGTTTCGTGATTCGGTCCTGTTTCGTGTCTCGGTCTTGTTTCGGGTTTCGGTCCTGTTTCGTGTTTCAGTCCTGTTTCGTGTTTCGGTCCTGTTTCGATTTTCAGTCCTGTTTCGTGCTTCGGTCTTGTTTCGTGTTACGGACCTGTTTCGTGTTTTGGTCCTGTTTCGTGTTTCGGTCCTGTTTGATATTTCGGTCCTGTTTGATATTTCGGTCCTGTTTGATATTTCGGTCCTGTTTGATATTTCGGTCCTGTTTGATATTTCGGTCCTGTTTGATATTTTCGTCCTGTTTGATATTTCGGTCCTGTTTCGTATTTCGGACCTGTTTCGTGCTTCGGTCCTGTTTCGTGTTTCGATCCTGTTTCGTGTTTCGGTCCTGTTTCGTGTTTCGGTCCTGTTTAATATACCGGTCCTGTTTTGTATTTCGGTCCTGTTTCGAGCTTCGGTCCTGTTTCGTGTTTCGGTCCTGTTTGATATTTCGGTCCTGTTTGATATTTCGGTCCTGTATGATATTTTGGTCCTGTTTCGTATTTCGGTCCTGTTTCGTGCTTCGGTTCTGTTTCGTGTTTCGGTCCTGTTTCGTGTTTAGGTCCTGTTTCGTATTTCGGTCCTGTTTCGTGCTTCGGTCCTGTTTCGTGATTCAGTCCTGTTTCGTGTCTTGGTCTTGTTTCGTGTTTCGGTCCTGTTTCGTGTTTCAGTCCTGTTTCGTGTTTCAGTCCTGTTTCATGTTTCGGTCCTGTTTCGTTTTTCAGTCCTGTGTCGTGCTTCAGTCCTGTTTCGTGTTTCGGTCATGTTTCGTATTTAGGTCCTGTTTCGGTCCTGTTTCGTATTTTGGTCCTGTTTCGTGCTTCGGTCCTGTTTCGTGATTCAGCCCTGTTTCGTGTCTCGGTCTTGTTTCGTGTTTCGGTCCTGTTTCGTGTTTCAGTCCTGTTTCGTGTTTCGGTCCTGTTTCGTTTTTCAGTACTGTTTCGTGCATCGGTCCTTTTTCGTGCTTCGGTCCTGTTTCGTATTTCGGTCCTGTTTCGTATTTCGGTCCTGTCTTGTGTTTCGGTCCTATTTCGTGTTTCGGTCCTGTTTCGTGTTTCGGTCCTCTTTGATATTTCGGTCCTGTTTGATATTTCGGTCCTGTTCGGCATTTCGGTTCTGTTTCGTGCTTCGGTCTTGCCTCGTGTTTCGGTCCTGTTTCGTGTTTCGGTCCTGTTTCGTATTTCGGTCCTGTTTCGTGCTTCGGGCCTGTTTGTGATTCAGCCTGTTGCGTGTCTCGCTCTTGTTTCGTGTTTCGGTCCTGTTTCGTGTTTCAGTCCTGTTTCGTGTTTCGGTCCTGTTTCGTTTTTCAGTCATGTTTCGTGCTTCGGTCCTGTTTCGTGTTTCGGTCCTGTTTCGTATTTCGGTCCTGTTTGATATTTCGGTCCTGTCTCGTGTTTCGGTCGTGTTTCATGTTTCGGTCCTGTTTCGTATTTCGGTCCTGTTTCGTGTTTCGGGCCTGTTTGTGATTCAGCCTGTTTCATGTCTCGGTCTTGTTTCGTGTTTCGGTCCTGTTTCGTGTTTCAGTCCTGTTTCGTGTTTCGGTCCAGTTTCGTGTTTCGGTCCTGTGTCGTGCTTCGGTCATGTTTCGTATTTCGGTCCTGTTTCGTGCTTCGTACCTGTTTCGTGTTTCAGTCCTGTTTCGTATTTCGGTCCTGTTTCGTGCTTCGCTCCTGTTTCGTGTTTCAGTCCTGTTTCGTGTTTCGGTCCTGTTTCGTGTTTTGGTCCTGTTACTGCTTCTGCTGAACTCCAAAGGAGTTTAGCAAATTGTCACTAACAGATACAATTGCTAATACATTATCACTTATAATGTGTTGTTGTCTCCACCTTGCAAAGAAACTTCTTTACAGATGAAATACGGTCGTTTGGTTAGTTAACCATTATATTACCATAGTTGTTTTTACTTTATTTTATATTTAAACCGCCAATTGCTATATTTAATTACTCGGGTGTTAAAAATACAAACATTACTTTCATTAAAATAAGAAATAGTAAGAAATAAACGCATTAAAAGTTGGTTTGCAGTAATAAAAAAGTAAATATTAATTAAATATCGTATAAACAAATATTAGCATAATATTTATTTAAAAATAAATTTTAATATTGTTTCGGTCCTGTTTCGTGTTTCAGTCCTGTTTCGTGTTTCGGTCCTGTTTCGTGTTCCGGTCCTGTTTCGTATTTCGGTCCTGTTTCGTGCTTCGGTCCTGTTTTGTGTTTCGGTTCTGTTTCGTATTTCGGTCATGTTTCGTGCTTCGGTCCTGTTTCGTGTTTCGGTCCTGTTTAGTGTTTCGGTTCTGTTTCGTGTGTTGGTCCTGTTTCGTGTTTCGGTCCTGTTTCGTATTTCGGTCTTGTTTCGTGTTTCGGTCCTGTTTCGTGCTTCGGTCCTGTTTCGTGTTTTGGTCCTGTTTCGTGTTTCTCTATTCGTTACTATTCGTTCTCTGAACGAATAGTAAATTTTATACTGATCCAATTTCAATACAGCGAATTTGCACGGTATGCAAATTTTTATAGTATCGTCACGTACGACGGAATATTGCCCATTACTATATACAAATTCCACCTAATGAAATGGATCGTCCAATTCGCTTACCAGATTGTTTTTGAGTACAAGTGTTTGACCATTCTTAATCCAAGGTGGTAAAATCGACTAATTTTTTGAATTTCACTTATAAGGAAACATGCGTTCGTAAGTTGTCTGCCTTGTAGATGTACATAGACGTGCATTAAAGACGATTATACAGTAGGCAAAACAGATTCCCGTTGTTTTAATGATATAGTCTTAGACTTAACTCCTAGTTGAATTGTCTTAAAAATTAAGCCTACGTATTATTTCGCTTGCCCATTACCCCGTGAATTATAAGGCTTGCTTCTACTGCATACAACAACTTGAGAAGAGATAAAATTATAAAATTCTCTGAAAACATACATCTTGATCAGAACCCTGTTGTTGGATGCCCGGCTATAATACATTTCTGATCATATGCATATTTTTAATCCAGATAATTTTATAATTTAGCCGGTCATCCGAACATGCTAAAAGGATTAAACGTAAACCTTAAATTGTCTAAGAGAAGAGCATTCGATGCAGAATATAGCGAAAGGAAATTGGGAGAATTCGTCGACTATACAAATTAAATAACGATTTTGGGTACTGGAAAGTAACGATCTTCGAAATCAATGTTCGTACGTTCAGACGTTTGGAGAATAATCACTTCTACCATAAAGTATATTTCAAGTACATACCAAATCAACAAATTGTAACGCATTTCACCAAGGACCAACTTAAGTGTTTAAGGAGTGATTTACACGTGAAGTCACAATGCAAAACTCAACTTAGCAGATCGTCGTTTACTATTTTATAGAGATCACAACTCTCTTATGAACATGAAAATAGTGTGAGTGAAAAATATAACAATATAAGACCGTAAAAAGTGTTGAAAATAACTGTGAGACTTCTAGGACAATCTTTTAGACGTTTTTTTGAAAATGCAGCATTTTTGCTATTTTAGAGATAATATTGTTGCGATGATTACGGGTTTTCAATGTTCTTTCAATTGATAGCCCAAATCAATATATCGTAGTAGGATCAACAACGTAAGAAAAAGGTGTAGCAGAAGTATATAATTCATTAATCTAGTCTCATACCAAAACATTTACTAGAATTAACTATGATGAAAGTATATATACTCCATCTACTAATCGTATTTAAATCATGTTTAAGTCATCTTCATATGCTGGGTGCTTTTACATTTAAGATTACGAAATAGCTCATTTAGAAGTAATATGATAAGCCATTAAAATTCATCACCAAAAGTTAAATGAGTGTACATGAAGATTTTAAGGAATTATAATAAGATATAAGGATTAAAAGCTGCTTTAATGAATTAAAAGTAATGGTATTTTTAAAGGTATATAAATATTGCAGACTTTATTTATGATTTCTGTTATCTTTATAAAATCGCTTTCGTCAAATTCTTCCAGATCAAACTATTGATTTTTTTTATTTTTTAAAAAGGCAATGAATATTGTCAAAATGGATGCTGCATAAATAAATAATTAGCATATCTGAACGATAAAAATAAAATATACTTCAAACATATAGAGATAAATATACCTAATGATATTTTAACTTAAAAATTAAATAGCAATAAAACGGTTTACACTGATCCAAACGAACAGCAACACTGCACAGCTCTAGATATTCAATAATTTTGATCTCCAAAGTTTTGACGTCATCAAATATTTGCAAAAATAAAAGCTATCTTTCTAATATTAAAATAAGCTTTTCCTGCTTAATTGTTTTACTGCAAGCTCTAAAATAGTGTAAAATGTAATACTTTTTTTCAGAAAGCTTAAAAGCGCTAAAACCTAAAAGTCCCGAATTGGATAAATTTGCTAAACATAGAGAAAATGTAAGAAAACTAGCAATATCTAGTTTATGAGTACTGAATACTTCGCACTACAGTCAGAAGCAAAGAATAAAATATAATAAATTTAGATCAACATACAAGTCCATTAATTTAGATCAACTTACATCAACTTACAATTCCAGTAAATTACAAATTTACAGAAAAAAAGCAACTAACATTTTCGTCAAATTCTTCCAGATCAAACTCTTGATTTTTTTATTTTTTTATTACCTATTGTCAAATTATGAATGATTTGACAATAGGTAACTACTTTTAAATGATTTTGATTTATCAAAATATTTTAGGATTCTAATAATTCAATTTTATCAATATATTTATATTTACTTAATGGTTTAATTTTTGTTAGATAGGCGTTATAATTATTATAACATATATATGTATATCTTTTTCCGAATAAAATATAATAAATTTAGATCAACATACAAGTCCACTAATTTAGATCAACTTACATCAACTTACAAGTCCAGTAAATTACAAATTTACAGAAAAAAAGCAACTAATATTTTGGTTATCCGTAAACCGAAATTAGTGTAATATCTTGGAGTAGTGAGAAAATCTGTGCTATAAGACCTTACGTTTAGAGACAATATGTTAGGTGAGCCTTATTCGGATGTACTACTACGGAAAATGAAAAACAGTAAATCGCATCAAGTTATAAAATGCTAGGCTAATTTAGAAGGAATAGATGGTTAAAAATGCGATAAAAGCCTCGGTGGTATAATAAGATGCAAGCGGCATTATGAATGACAAGTTGAAGTATGTGTAGCAAAATATTAGGTGCGTTGATAAGTACTACACTAAGACAATAATCGAGTTGAGGAAAGATAAGAGAAGAAATAAGTTGTTTGCAGATGCGTGGATTAGCAACTTCGTGAATGCGTCGGAGGTCACAGAGAAGAAAGAAGCATGAACAAACGTTTTGCTGGACAATAAAGGATATGAGAGGTTATTTTCAAATGAAACTCTCAGAATGCTAAATGTTCCACGATAGGAGCAGCCTTGTCATCAAGAAGTATGATTGGATTTGTTTTGTTGCAAAAAAACAATGAATTAGCCCACAGTGCCTTGAATTTATCAAAGTTGATAATCATTTTTAAACACTTTAGATAATTAGACACAACGATAAGCCAATAGTGGAGGGCAATGCGATGTCGTCGATATTGAAAGTGAGGTAATATGCGTATAGGAGAATGACATGAGCGTTTTGCATAATATGAAAGCTGAAGGGTTTGGTTATTAGTGACATGCAACCAACAAGTAAATAAAAAAGATTGGACCTAGAATGGATCAATGAGGAACAGAAGATGTAAGAATTGATGGATTTGAAATATATGAGTTACAACGGACTAGATAAGCTGGCAATTTTCAAAAGCCAGTTCCTGAACTGTAACCTTTACAAGACAGTTCGTGTAGGAGAGGGAAATTCGGAAATTTGAACACTGATTAAACATTGATGTATTTGGACAATGAGCACTAGGAATATTTGTCGAGATCAAATTCAGTAAATCAAATTCGAAGAATCACAAGCTAGGATGAAGTTCACGATTTTCTACGTATTTTTGGTGCTAGAAGAGGACACAAGTTTGTACTGCCGGAAAATTCAGATTTTTGATGCAGCGGTGTTTCATGCATTTTACATCCGGATTATGGAAGCACGGATAATCCAGCGTTTGAGGTGTCCTAGAGATATTTGATGAATGTTACGAAACTTCCTCATGGTCATGCGAGAAGGCCATGTCAAACCGAGAAGCGTTAAGATAATTTTTAGTGATATGAGAACTGAATGACAATATACAATTTAGTATATTAGTATATGAGGAATTTAATAAGTGAGGTTGTTGGTTCGTAGACAGCTAAGCGCACGTTAGTGTGTAGATGAGCTATCGATAATTGACCTAAAATAAAATATTGGATTGTGATTTATGCTACGGACGAATGTTAAAAATAACACCATTGGATTGTGGGGAGGGTACATTAAGGGAAATAGAGAAAAATGCTCAAAAACTTCGAGATTATGTGAAGAAATGAAGAGTCGTATCAATAAGAAGGGAAATCAAACCAGTCCAGGATTCTACTAAGTATGAGACGGCATTACAGGATAATTGTAGTGACTAAATGTATCAATTAGCTTCATATAATCAAAATGCGATGGATGGTTTAAACGGATGCTTAGATCACCTTGATCAAGGGTCAAAATTTGTGAGATATAAGTGTGAAAGTAAATCCAAGGGTTCGAGAAAGAAAGCGTTAGATGGTATAATGGAACATGGACTGTTTATGACGGCGATACTTTACAAATATATTTGAAATGAAATTTGACAGAGAAGTTCGGTCGTTTTTAGTTATTAAATGGGGACTGATATTTTTAGGTGAAGAAGTGTGCTATATAATGCGATAATGCCTCAATTGTTAAATGAAAAACATCTTATTTAAGAGCAAAAGATCGAGCTATTTTCACAACAGAGTATTTAAGTTATCAGATACTTATTATATAACAAGGCTACTCGATTAGGCTAAGCATAGCAAGTCAAGGGATTGTCCAATAAAGAGATCAATTACTATGTCTATCAAATGAATTATCAAGCGAGTGTTAAAAATACTTCGGTGAAATCGTGATTTTTAGAGTAACGGATGGTTATAAAAGATGTTTGTGGTGACCATGGATAACCATCAAATTTTGGGTGTAATATGAAAGGCACGAATGGTGACCTTCATGAAGGGCATGAAGGGCATAAAACTTATGCAAGTTTTGCGATATCGGATTATGAACGATATACAAATATTAGAAAAATTGAAGAAGATTGCATTAGTTAATAAAAAGCACACCAGACAACAGCGGGTTTGTTTAATAACGCAATACTTCCAATATTTTCGAATTGTCTTATAGGCTCGTGCTTATGCAAGGCGATATCGGGTTATGAGCGATATAAAAATATTAGAAAAATTGAAGAAGATTACATCCGTTAATAAATAGCACACTAGACAACAACGAGTTTGTTTAATAACGCAATACTTCCAATATTCGGCAATGTGATGGATTAGCGGAATAACGCGATGTGACCATGTAAGAAATATGTATATCCTCCAAAGATACTTGGTCGCTTTAATCGTGATCAAAATGCAAGTGGTCAGACTCCAGTGATACGGCCACGTGTTGTGAAGTGAAAATTGCTCCCTTGCAAAGACCGCCTTAAAGTACGAGATCAGAGGCAGACGTCCGAGATGCCAACCCAAGCGACAATTGCTAGATGTCCTTCATACAGATCTAATTGCATCTAGACTTCACCCATACTAGGCTCAAGATGGGTCGAAATGGTGGGCTAAATTCCACATAGCCGACCTCGCCTCAAAGCATGACAAAGGCTGAAGAATATCATATTAAATCATAAAAATTAATTGTTATTAAACATTTGCATTAATTAAAAATAATCTATTACGTTAATTGAATTATTAAAAATTAAAGAATTTATTTTAATATAATTTATTTTAGTATTTTGATTTTATGAATTATATAAAATAGAGGATGTTCTCTAATGATAAGTGTTTGTGGCAACTGATCTATTAGTATCTATTGATTTATCGGCCGAAGTTATTGTAGCTTTCGTCTGTGTTTTGTTGTTTTTTGTTTTCATGTATTCTGAAAGTATTGTATTTTGTTTCATTGCTTTCTGAAATTTCCTAGGGCAATCTATTGCAACCAATTCCGGAAATATTTGTGTTAATCGACGCAGCTTATCCGTAATGGCTTCTGGATCCTGGCTAAATTCTAAGTATTCATATTCACTACAAAATGCGTATCTTTGTTTTCTGTAAAACGCACAGTTTATTTTCGGATTAAATATATTTACTTTTGGAATAGATGATGTCAAGCATACACAACACAGACCGCTAAATGCCATATTCATTTTGTTATCTTTGGTTCCCGATGATTTTTCGTCCAATACCTCATCCATTTTTATAAGTCCAATTGATGAACATATGACCGTATATGGGTCAATTTGAAGGAATAACGATAAATGATTTACCAAGGAATCGATGTGGTCAACTGCCAATAAACATCCCCGCTTTATTTGCCATAGATTAAATACTTTCTGTATATCTGCGATACTTAACTGTACATTCCTTACACACACTGCTTCCATATCGTCTTGAAGCTTATCGAGCATTATCCGGCTGAAACATAACTCTCGAAGAAGGTATTTGAGTATCAACATATATTGGAAACAATTTATCGCCTCACAAAATCTATACAATGTGCTATCATCATCACTACCAAGATTTTTTTGTCGCCTGGTTATAGTGCTTGATGGCAGCTTGTTAAGGTAAATATCACAAGCTTGTATCCTTCGCCGACAGTGTAGTAACTTAAGGTTTAAGCACTCCTGATAGTCAGCTAAAGCCTGACCGCTTTCGATTAGGCAAAGCCCACAAACAATGTTCATCAATTCACGATAGTTTTGCTCGTGCTCGTTGATACTATCACCGATATGACTATTCGCCAATATTCGATTATATGCGCCATCAGCGTTTATATTCTCAAGTTTGATTTCACTGCAATTATAAAATGAGTGCAATTTAAAAAATTGATTTGCAAGTTTTGGAATGTTCTCTATGTTCTTAATTTCTTCACTAGATTTGTTCATGTATTGTTCACATGTATCTATGAATTCGTCCATAATTTCATGTGCCTGTTTAAATTTTGAATCGAATTCTAACTGCATTGTTATTGTCAACAAAGTTATCTCTCTTGGACCTTGGGTATGTATAAGATTGTATACAAAATCTAGGTTATTTTCACATAACTTAAGTAGAAAATCAAGCAATTCGGTTGATATTCCTGAATGAGATAATGCATAAAGTTTACGCTGGTCTTTATTAATTATTCGAGAGTTTTCGTTACTGCTTTTCATGAATTTACTTCGAAATAAAATATCTCGGTGAAAGTGTGCCGATTTGGACTACATATGATTTATTTATCAAAGGATTTTTTTAAATCTTAATGATATTGGCGCGTTTACTTTCTAAACAAAATTATATGGGCTTTAGACATAATTATCATTTCGTAATTTTATTATGTGAACAAGTTCATATAGTCAGATTACTATAAAAATTAAGAGGATATTCAGCTTTAATCGAAATGCATGATCGGGAAGATTACGTAACTGATGACCTTTACATTTATATTGAATATTAAATTTTATATCTTTTAATAAAAATAGAAAATAAATCAGCAATTTAAAGAATAGACAATTCAAATAATTAGCATTCAAATAAACAATTTTATTTTGCATTAATGTTGTGAAAACAACATTTAAAAACGGAATATCGTAAAAAAACGTCAAAATCAAATCATATCATAGGACTTTGGAATGCTTTATATTGAATATTAAATTATAGCTGACTTGTTTTTAAGCTTTATAGAATATGAATTTGCTCATAACTGTGTAAAAACATAATATAAACTATATAAATATATGAAATATATGTTTCGATACATTGATGATATATGTGTATTTAATTCTAATGATTTTTATTCAATTAGTGAGCACATTTATCCAGAAAGCCTTATTCTTAACAAAACCAATATTAATGATAAAGAAGGTGTATATCTAGATATGAACATTAAATTAACATTAACTAAAACTACTATTAATTTATATCGTAAAGATGACATATTTAAATTTACAAGAAACATATTTTTGCATGAGCATTCATGCATACCATATAATATAAAATATAATACATTAAATAATGAAATTTTAAGAATTGCAACAATATGTAATGATATTGGCTTTCTTAAAAATCATTTAAATAATTTAATAGATACATATTTTAAACTAGGTTACTATAAAAATAACATCAAGCAGAAAATAGTAAAATATATAAATCAACACAATAATATAAAGAATAAATTTAAACTCTTAAGTGGCAAATTTTTATGGATGGATAATAAATAATATACTTTGTATTAGAATAAGATACTAGATATTGTTATCATAGGAAATACATCATTAGCATGTATTTGGCTCCGCTGCTATGTTGGGGAGAGGAGTTAGGGGCCGAAACCTGATAGCATAGCAGTTCCTCCTGATGACCTCTAATTCTTATTCTGATACAACGTCTGTTATTTATTAGTTAATTCATAAAAATGACGTTTATTTTCAATTTCAATTTTTTATTTTAACTTGATATAAATTATAAAAAATCTTATTAAAATCTTAATTTTATTATTTAATTATTAAATTTTGATTTAGCATTATTATGTTTTGTTTATTTTATAATTATATAACAATACGTAGACTCAGTTAGCTGATTTGATTTAATTAAAGAAATAACAAAGCATTTCATAAGGTTTATAAAATCTCATGTAGGTAGAAGAAAACAATAGAAACCATAAACTAAACTAACTGTCAAACAATGTTTTAAAGTTTTCAATCATCTCTGACCTATTATATTTCTATTTGAATAACTAAAAATAATATTCTTCTTTACTAATAAGATATTTATAATAAGATATATATAATAAAACAGATATTTTTATCTTAAGATTTTCAATATTTCAGATTAAAAAAATATTAAATTTAAAATTATATTTAAATTCGTTAATAATTATATCAGCTAACTGAGTCTACGTATTTTATACTATAAAATGAAAATAAAGATAATATATAATTTTATAAAATTAGAATTTAAATCACGATAAAAATTTATTCTTAAAATTTAAAATAAAAATCAATTTTTATGAATTGACTAATAAATGATATAATATGTATTCGAATAAGGAATAAAGGGCACCAGGAAAAGCTGTTATGTTATCAAATTACGGTTCATATTCCTCAAATTAAATACAATAAAAAATATATTTGATGTTTTATTAAAGCATTTTTTGATAATTTAATTAAATTTACTCTATGACATCATTCATGACATCATTCCTTTATTGAATGATGAAGAAATTCATCATTTTGCAAAACGTGCAAACACACATGGTTTGCCAAGTTGCGCGATCGATTTGTCAAATTTCTATAAGAAAGGTCAAACCTCTGTCTTGTTAGCCTCAAGGTAGTCCTAAACATTCGCACGATACTCGGAGAGATTATCAAAATTGCTAGTCATCTGATCGGATAGGGCATGAAAAAGGGAGTTACCATGGTTCGGACATGGCGGACCACAATCTCGCTGTCCTTGAGCTGGATATGAAAGGCAACATGAGTAGTACAGCTTCTGTATATTAGCATCGTCGTGTTAGACGTGCAAGGAGTTGCCGTCGTGTTAGACGTGCAAGGAGTTGCTATGCTATCCAGTACCATGCTATGTTAACATGCTTCAGCCACTAATCCTCAACCCAAAATAGCAGCGAGGCCAAATACACGAGAATAAACAATCGTCGAGATCTAATAAATTAATATGTCTAATTGTAACGATTTATCGAATTACAAAACAAATAACGACTTATCAGTTCAAGAAGAGAAAATCGTATTGATTTTTTTGCAAAATATTTTGCGCGAAATTGTAGGAATTAGATCAAATAACTGAGTCTGTATTTTATCCTATATATCAATTTATATATCACTTTATACTAATGTCAATTTAAAATTGAAATTTAAAATAAAAGTCAAATTTACGAATTGAATAATAAATAACAGGCGATGTATAAGAATAAGGAATATAAGTTCATCAAGAAATACAGGCATTATATAAGATTTCGGCCCTATAATAATTTAATTATTTAATTTATGTTAGCAGATTTCGATCCCTATTGTTCGACCCAACATAGCAGCGGGGACAAACACGCGCTAATGACGTATTTTCTCTGTTGAAATTTGATTATCTAGTATGCCTTACTCTAATACAAAGCATATTGTTTTCATCCATAAAAGTTTTTCACTTAATAGTTTAAATTTGTTTTAAATAATATTTTGCCGGTTTATACTTCTCCAAAATAAAATTATGAAAATTCATTAAACTTGCTTGAAAATTAGCAGAAAAATAATTTCCTATTAAGAATATATAGTTTCAGTATTTCTAACAGTGGTTATATCACCGGGTTATAAGCCACAAATCACACATATCGATAGATCCTCATCACTTCGAGCGAATACCAAAAGATAATCGATAACGATCTCAACATTGAATTATATGATTTACCAAAAGTTTTTGCGATTCTTCCCTAGTTTCCATTAATATTTTGTTTCATTCGTTAAAAATTATCGTTATCAAAAATCAAATTTTGTTAGAAAAGTAAAATAATCTTCAAATTTGAATGTTGAAGAAAAAGTATTAATGCCCTCATAATTAAGGTCTTTTTTATCGATATTGCTAATCTACAGAGTTATTTTAAATTTATGAAAATTATTTAAAAAAGACTATTCTTGAATTAAAAATTTTAATTTAGCAGCTGCAGCGTAGATGCTTTCAGGAATTATAGCTAATTAATATAAGTGCAACATATGTATTTCATATCTTTAAAACTAATATTTTTTCTATTTTTTGTCAAAAAATTTTAATTTAAAATTCGGGCATTGTGCCATATTGATATTTTACATCCAAACGTTATATTAACGACATATTAATATATTAAATGACATATTAAAATATTAAAGTATTTCATAAGAAGTTAAGAAAATCGCAATAAATTAAGCAATAGAGCAAAAAATGTACAGCAGATTAGAAAATTAGACATTTGTGTTTTGAACTTGCAAAATACGCATCGCTCTTGATTCAACTATTAAAAGGCCTTGATAAGATTATGAGGTTTCATTGAATTCTTAACTCGAAAATATCGCTTTTTTTACCAATTTCGTAAATATTTGTTGTTCAAATATTTAAAAATTTGTTCATAGTGAACATTTTACAAACATATCTACTGTTTGACGGAGATTTAATTTGTTAATTTATTTTATTTTATATATTAAATTTATTTTATCTGACTTACATAATATATAAAGTATTATAAATCATTAAATGAATTATTTAAAAAATGATTTATTTTATTAATTGAATGAAATTATTTTTTATTGGAAAGGTTTAATAACGATTTGCTAAGATTATGAGAAATTGTTATATTCTTTCCATTTTGTTTTCATAATTAATGAATTATATCAAAATTTAGAGAATATATTATCAATTATAATTTGATTATTGTTGTTCACCTTTCGAACATGCTCAAATTACAAATACGTATATATCCAATTTATTTGCAAATACATATATTTGCAAACAGAACGTGTTAAAATAACACGTGTTTTTTTTTCTTATTTTTATGCAATCAAATACAGAATAGCGCTTCCAATGATGAACGATTTTGTTATTTACTTCATCATTCTACGCAGAGAGCACTATTCTGTAGTTGACAATTTTAAAAAACTATTTCATTGTAGTCATTACTAATGTACACTGTTTCCGTCAACTGTAATGATATTTCCGTGTTCTCGTTTCAATCGACGGAAACAAGATACAGTTTGAACAAAGGAAAATATTGAACTCGTTCAAAATTTACTAATTATTGAACTTGTTAATTTTTTAGTCTAATTACTAATTTTTTCAGTCTAAGATTACGTTAATTATTATTTCAAAAGCCTAAATTAAATTACAAACCTAATCTAAACTGTCCTAAAAGTGATTATAAAGCGTATTATATGACACTGACTTAAAATCAAATGACCAATAAAAAATTGAAAGATACAATATGCAGTTTGAAATGAATTTAAGTTCAAATTTGGTAAATAAAAAACGTTCTAGTTAACTACGGGATAACGCATAAACCTGAATAAAATTTCATAACGTATGTACCTGAATTTAAATTGATAAAAAATATTCATTATGGGATAATTTTGAATATATTATAAGTACCAGAACAGAAGTTGGCGACTCTGTCATTAAAACGAAATTGACAAATTTCTTTTTGGCTATTTATTATGTACAAAGTTCCATTTTCGCAACATGCCAGGATCTCATCTACTTCCATTTTAGATTCATAATTAATGGATTGTATTATTTCCATTTTAGTTTCTATTACCATTTTAGTTTCATAATTAATAAATTATATTAAAATTTAGAGAATATATTATGAATTATGATGTGATTATTGTTGTTCACCTTTCGAACATTACAAATCAAAATGTACAAACGTACATTTTGTTAAAATAACACGTGCTTTTTTGTATTGATGCATAATATGCATTCTATATCTTAAAAACTAATGTTTTCTATTTTTTGTCGCAAAAATTATAATTTAAAATTCGGACATTGTGCCATATAATATATTAAAATTCGGGCATTGTGCCATATAATATATTAAAATTCGGGCATTGTGCCATATAATATATTAAAATTCGGGCATTGTGCCATATAATATATGGCACATTATCGAACATTACAAATCAAAAATACAATTACCCTTTAAAAATACAATCACAAATATAATTAATCAAAGAAGGTTTGTTATTTAAAATTTTTTATTATTTTGATATTGCATTGTAAGAATAAAATTGTTAGCTAAATTCTATTTTTAATTGATAAATTATACTCTGTTCGGTTCCTATGTAATGCAAAAAACGACTGTGAGACTATTTGATATATTAATATATTAACATTGATATAAATGTAATATATATATAAAAGATTTTCTAATTGAGGAAAGAAGTACTTTTTTATTATTAAATAAAAAAGTACTTCGCTACGACATCCACCGTTGCAATTATATCGTTATCGGATATGGTAGATTTTATCCTATCAAACGCACGAAGGAAATCATCCGTGTTTGCTATATATGAAGTACATTGTTGAAGTAATGGATACAGTTGTTGGTGGAGATATCTTGACACCAACTCACTTGCGCAACGATTGTTATTGATTATCGGTCTACAGGGACATGGTATTATTCCTTTATGTAGCTTTGGTAGTAGATATAGACTACCAGGACGTGGTGAATTTTGAACATATTTGTTTACCTCTTTTCCAGTGGTAAAGAGGATGATTTCCTTCGTGCGTTTGATAGGATAATATCTACCATATCCGAGAACGATATAATTGCAACGGTGGATGTCGTAACGTTGTATACCTCGATAGATACTGAAAAGGGAATTGAGTCAATACGTCGACATTTGAGTAACATATATGAAGAGGATGATTCTTAAGTGAACAGAATATGTACTTTATTGCGATCGGTGTTGGAATCTAACGCATTTTCATTTGACAATAAACTGTTTTTGCAGAAGAAAGGTACAGCAATGGGAACGCCAGTCGGTCCAACATATGCAGGATTATACGTGGATACGATCGAGTCAGACTTTATTGCTAAACAAGTGTGCAAACCGAAGATGTGGAAAAGATACGTGGAAGATATATTCATAATATGGGAACACGGATTAGAACTGTTAAAAACGTTCATAGCTGATCTAAACAAGGTTAACGAACTACAATTTACAATTGATATTCCGGGTAATCATCGAATACCATTTTTAGATGTAGAGGTGTATAAGAACAGAGTTGGGAGGTGGCAAACTACGGCACATACTAAGATGGATGGCGTAAAATCTTACATTCATGCGAGTAGCTGTCATCATCCCGCAGTGAAGTGACTGATGATTAGAAACGAAGCATATCGGTACAGGAAATTATGTTCAACAAACGAGGAGTTCGAACGAAATGTCGCTGTTCTACAGCAGGAATTACAAGGAAGAGAGTATGCAACTAGACAAATTACAATACAATGTAATATGGTTCGCAGACACACTAGGAAATAGCTACTAACGAAGTCGGGTTATTGTAAGGATAATAACATCACTAACACCAACAATGAAGGTAGTAACATCGAATCTCCCACAATACATAAGAGTTCTAAAATTTAGCTTTAATACCACGTTTAAGTATACCCCAGTTATACGTGATATGCAGAAGAATATAGACACGGCATTCACACGCGTTCAGTTATCAGGAGTTAAACGCTTAAGAAGGCCTAGAATTTGCTTTAAAAAACAGAACATACATGCAATGTTATTAAGAAATAAACAGCATGAAGTGACACCCAAAGGCTGAAACACAGCGTGTGACGATAAGAGATGCAAGTGCTGTCGTGAAATGAAGGACACCGAAACATTTAGCAGTTCGTATACTGGTCTTGATTACAGGATTGTAGGAGTAAACAATTGCAAAAGTAAAGGTAATGTTAATTTGGTCAGCTGTTCAAACTGCAACAAACAATACATCGGAGAGACATCTGACAAGATGCACATCCGAGCCAACAATCGCAGATCTGACATAAAAATTAAGAAAAATACGAGCGATGGCATGGTTAGTCACGTAATTGAGAATGAGGGACACAGGTATAATACAACAATATTCCGGTCTGGCCTCGACAACACACGACTTAGAAAACACGAGGAATTATATTGGATAGCACAATTGATGATCATTAAACACTAAATCACTAAATCACAAATCACTAAACACGCAGCATTGTTTTAAATTGTAATAGATTCTTTCGCGGAAATCGTGATACATAGTCAGATACTCAGTCAATATATATACATATATATAGTCAATATATATATTGATAGTGCGAAAAATCGCTTGAAACTGTGGTCCAGGAGCCAAAGCTAGCTACGATTGATTTTTAATCCATATTTGCTGCTAAATAACTGGACTTCGATCATCAGCTCCATCAGCCTAATGTTTCAATCCAAGACGTTCCTAACCACCCAGAAGTCATCGTCAGTCGGATGAAGTGGTTAGGGTACGTTTCGACTGCTTTTGTGATAACTATAAAGACACCAGCAATTCCTCACGATGCTATACGAAGCTCACATGCAGAAGCGTTTTTACTGGCTTGTTGCGTGTGTGGACCTTCTAGTTATTCTTTATATAAGGCACAAATGCGTATCCGTTGATTACGAGGGCACTGAATTTCTCCCAAGATTCCAAATGGAATGCGTCATTTTATAAATTGTTATTGCGAAAAATCGCTTAAAACTGTGGTCCAGGAGCAAAAGCTGGCTACGATTGATTTTTAATCCATATTTGCTGCTAAATAACTGGACTTCGATCATCAGCTCCATCAGTCTAATGTTTTACTCCGAGACGTTCCTAACCACCCAGAAGTCATCGTCAGTCGGATGAAGTGGTTAGGGTACGTTTCGACTGCTTTTGTGATAACTATAAAGACACCAGCAATTCCTCACGATGCTATACGAAGCTCACATGCAGAAGCGTTTTTACTGGCTTGTTGCGTGTGTGGACCTTCTAGTTATTCTTTATATAAGGCACAAATGCGTATCCGTTGATTACGAGGGCACTGAATTTCTCACAGGATTCCAAAAGGAATGCGTCATTTTATAAATTGTTATTGCGAAAAATCGCTTGAAACTGTGGTCCAGGAGCCAAAGCTGGCTACGATTGATTTTAAATCCATATTTGCTGCTAAATAACTGGACTTCGATAATCAGCTCCATCAGTCTAATGTATCACTACGTGACGTTCCTAACCACCCAGCAGTCATCGTCAGTCGGATGAAGTGGTTAGGGTACGTTTCGACTGCTTTTGTGATAACTATAAAGACACCAGCAATTCCTCACGATGCTAGACGAAACTCTGGTGCATAAAGCGTTTTTACTGGCTTGTTGCGTGTGTGGACCTTCTAGTTATTCTACTTCTTCTGAGTTGAAGAAGTAGAATTTTTCGTTTTCTTTTATAATAGAGAAGTATAAACCAACAGAAGGAAATATTTCTAATTAAATATTTTATTTTCGAATACAACGTCAATCCAAAACGTTTGGATGTAAAATATCAATATGGCACAATGCCCGAATTTTAATATATTATATGGCACAATGCCCGAATTTTAATATATTATATGGCACAATGCCCGAATTTTAATATATTATATGGCACAATGCCCGAATTTTAATATATTATATGGCACAATGCCCGAATTTTAATATATTATATGGCACAATGTCCGAATTTTAAATTATAATTTTTGCGACAAAAAATAGAAAACATTAGTTTTTAAGATATAGAATGCATATTATGCATCAATACAAAAAAGCACGTGTTATTTTAACAAAATGTACGTTTGTACATTTTGATTTGTAATGTTCGAAAGGTGAACAACAATAATCACATCATAATTCATAATATATTCTCTAAATTTTAATATAATTTATTAATTATGAAACTAAAATGGTAATAGAAACTAAAATGGAAATAATACAATCCATTAATTATGAATCTAAAATGGAAGTAGATGAGATCCTGGCATGTTGCGAAAATGGAACTTTGTACATAATAAATAGCCAAAAAGAAATTTGTCAATTTCGTTTTAATGACAGAGTCGCCAACTTCTGTTCTGGTACTTATAATATATTCAAAATTATCCCATAATGAATATTTTTTATCAATTTAAATTCAGGTACATACGTTATGAAATTTTATTCAGGTTTATGCGTTATCCCGTAGTTAACTAGAACGTTTTTTATTTACCAAATTTGAACTTAAATTCATTTCAAACTGCATATTGTATCTTTCAATTTTTTATTGGTCATTTGATTTTAAGTCAGTGTCATATAATACGCTTTATAATCACTTTTAGGACAGTTTAGATTAGGTTTATTGTAATTTAATTTAGGCTTTTGAAATAATAATTAACGTAATCTTAGACTGAAAAAATTAGTAATTAGACTAAAAAATTAACAAGTTCAATAATTAGTAAATTTTGAACGAGTTCAATATTTTCCTTTGTTCAAACTGTATCTTGTTTCCGTCGATTGAAACGAGAACACGGAAATATCATTACAGTTGACGGAAACAGTGTACATTAGTAATGACTACAATGAAATAGTTTTTTAAAATTGTCAACTACAGAATAGTGCTCTCTGCGTAGAATGATGAAGTAAATAACAAAATCGTTCATCATTGGAAGCGCTATTCTGTATTTGATTGCATAAAAATAAGAAAAAAAAACACGTGTTATTTTAACACGTTCTGTTTGCAAATATACGTATTTGCAAATAAATTGGATATATACGTATTTGTAATTTGAGCATGTTCGAAAGGTGAACAACAATAATCAAATTATAATTGATAATATATTCTCTAAATTTTGATATAATTCATTAATTATGAAAACAAAATGGAAAGAATATAACAATTTCTCATAATCTTAGCAAATCGTTATTAAACCTTTCCAATAAAAAATAATTTCATTCAATTAATAAAATAAATCATTTTTTAAATAATTCATTTAATGATTTATAATACTTTATATATTATGTAAGTCAGATAAAATAAATTTAATATATAAAATAAAATAAATTAACAAATTAAATCTCCGTCAAACAGTAGATATGTTTGTAAAATGTTCACTATGAACAAATTTTTAAATATTTGAACAACAAATATTTACGAAATTGGTAAAAAAAGCGATATTTTCGAGTTAAGAATTCAATGAAACCTCATAATCTTATCAAGGCCTTTTAATAGTTGAATCAAGAGCGATGCGTATTTTGCAAGTTCAAAACACAAATGTCTAATTTTCTAATCTGCTGTACATTTTTTGCTCTATTGCTTAATTTATTGCGATTTTCTTAACTTCTCATGAAATACTTTAATATTTTAATATGTCATTTAATATATTAATATGTCGTTAATATAACGTTTGGATGTAAAATATCAATATGGCACAATGCCCGAATTTTAAATTAAAATTTTTTGACAAAAAATAGAAAAAATATTAGTTTTAAAGATATGAAATACATATGTTGCACTTATATTAATTAGCTATAATTCCTGAAAGCATCTACGCTGCAGCTGCTAAATTAAAATTTTTAATTCAAGAATAGTCTTTTTTAAATAATTTTCATAAATTTAAAATAACTCTGTAGATTAGCAATATCGATAAAAAAGACCTTAATTATGAGGGCATTAATACTTTTTCTTCAACATTCAAATTTGAAGATTATTTTACTTTTCTAACAAAATTTGATTTTTGATAACGATAATTTTTAACGAATGAAACAAAATATTAATGGAAACTAGGGAAGAATCGCAAAAACTTTTGGTAAATCATATAATTCAATGTTGAGATCGTTATCGATTATCTTTTGGTATTCGCTCGAAGTGATGAGGATCTATCGATATGTGTGATTTGTGGCTTATAACCCGGTGATATAACCACTGTTAGAAATACTGAAACTATATATTCTTAATAGGAAATTATTTTTCTGCTAATTTTCAAGCAAGTTTAATGAATTTTCATAATTTTATTTTGGAGAAGTATAAACCGGCAAAATATTATTTAAAACAAATTTAAACTATTAAGTGAAAAACTTTTATGGATGAAAACAATATGCTTTGTATTAGAGTAAGGCATACTAGATAATCAAATTTCAACAGAGAAAATACGTCATTAGCGCGTGTTTGTCCCCGCTGCTATGTTGGGTCGAACAATAGGGATCGAAATCTGCTAACATAAAATTTCTTTCCGATTACTTCCAATCCTTATTCTGATACATCGTCTGTTATTCATTAGTTAATTCATAACAATTGAGTTTTATTTTTCATAATAATTTTAAATTTTAATTTGATATAAATTATATGAAATCTTATATAAAATAATTAAATTATTATAGGGCCGAAATCTTATATAATGCCTGTATTTCTTGATGAACTTATATTCCTTATTCTTATACATCGCCTGTTATTTATTATTCAATTCGTAAATTTGACTTTTATTTTAAATTTCAATTTTAAATTGACATTAGTATAAAGTGATATATAAATTGATATATAGGATAAAATACAGACTCAGTTATTTGATCTAATTCCTACAATTACGCGCAAAATATTTTGCAAAAAAATCAATACGATTTTCTCTTCTTGAACTGATAAGTCGTTATTTGTTTTGTAATTCGATAAATCGTTACAATTAGACATATTAATTTATTAGATCTCGACGATTGTTTATTCTCGTGTATTTGGCCTCGCTGCTATTTTGGGTTGAGGATTAGTGGCTGAAGCATGTTAACATAGCATGGTACTGGATAGCATAGCAACTCCTTGCACGTCTAACACGACGGCAACTCCTTGCACGTCTAACACGACGATGCTAATATACAGAAGCTGTACTACTCATGTTGCCTTTCATATCCAGCTCAAGGACAGCGAGATTGTGGTCCGCCATGTCCGAACCATGGTAACTCCCTTTTTCATGCCCTATCCGATCAGATGACTAGCAATTTTGATAATCTCTCCGAGTATCGTGCGAATGTTTAGGACTACCTTGAGGCTAACAAGACAGAGGTTTGACCTTTCTTATAGAAATTTGACAAATCGATCGCGCAACTTGGCAAACCATGTGTGTTTGCACGTTTTGCAAAATGATGAATTTCTTCATCATTCAATAAAGGAATGATGTCATGGCTATTGACAGCAGTACGATCAGCGATAATTGCAGCCAAGATCCTTCACAGGCCCTTTACATAACAGAGTACCGCGCCAATTTTTTATTGGGCAACGAGCGCGCTAGCTAAAACTGGTTTTAAGCGAATTTGCAAATCGTGAGGGTGCAAGGGAGCTCTACATATAATATCATCGCCACGAGCACTACAATAGTCTGCGGAGGATTGACAACGACTGCGACGGACCCGCTTTAGTCAAGCTTCACGATTTGCGGTTGCAGAGGGATGTGACTATGCCACCTTTAACCTGCTCGGCAATTTTTTAAAATTATTATTATTTATTAGATTATTATCTAATCCCAGTTTGTCCATAACTATAATTTTCATTTTTATATATTTTAATTTTTTATAAATATAATTTTGCTGATTCAGTTATAATATTAACTTCTTTTGCTTCGGCGTTTGCTTCGCTTTGTTACAGAGTCCGCCTGTAGCCGTACCATTATAGTCACCTTTCGTGAAGTTTATTGAGACAATATTTCATAATCTTGATGCGCCGGATTTTTAGGGCTGGCTTGTCACGAAGTCTATCGCCAACCCTTCTCCTTTATCAGCACAAGCTTGGGACCAGCTATGGCAAAGTTAGTTGTAACTCCGCCATTGATTATATTCAATCAGTTATATTAATTGATTGAATATAATGAATGATATTTGGCAATGTTTTGTCAAATATAATAAAGAAAATGTTTATGGATGGATAATAAATAATATGTTTTGTATTATAATAAGATACTAAATGATTAAATTTCATCAGAGAAAATACGTCATTAGCTCGTATTTGGCCCCATTGCTATGTTGATCAAGGAATAGCGTTCGAAACCTGATAACATAGCAGTTCATCGTGATGACAGCCAATCCTCACTCGGAAACATCGTTTGTTATTTATTATTCAATTTATAAAAATTGATTTTTATTTTAAATTTTAACTTGATATAAATTATAAAATCTTATTAACAATTATTTATTATATTTCTTTTTATTTATTATTTAATTATTTAATTTTTACTTAGACTCAGTTAGCTAATCTGAGTAGTTCAAATAGCTAAAACAATCAGCATTTCACAGCTGACTTTTTTTCTTTTTTTAACTCCGCGGCCCTATGATTTCAATCAGCACTCAAATAGTGTCTGTTGGGTGATATTCAGTATGATACTAAGAATTATATCATCTCTACATTAATAATCCGCTTCAGGAATTATTTCGTCTGCCAGCAGTTATCTGATTAATTTATTTTATAAGTACAATATTGTTGAGATCAGTTGTAAGCTAAAACACTGTCTGCATTTGATAATTATATCTTGTACGCTTCATCAGACGTTTGCTTGGTCTTACACCACCACAGAATGTATCGTATAAGGTGACTAACTTTTTATTTAGTTGAAGACACGGTCGTCTTGTAATACAATTTTACAGCATTTAAAACTGTATCATCAGTTTAGCAAGTCACACATCAGTCTGCTTAAAAAATAGTATTTTACGTTCATTTTTGTTTTTATTTGGTGCATGACATTGTTAAAAACATTGCAATGTCAGTAGCTTAAGAAGCTATATTTCTACAATAAAAATGTCTTATTCGTAGTCTCTTATTCCAAAGACTCAACCTACACAGATAGCATATAAAAATGTTATAGCACAGCAGTCAAGTTACCGAGATTAATGATATATTAAGACCACCTTCCATGTCTTATAGACGTCATTCATATAGATTTTCAACTCATCACGTTCAAACAACGAACTCAGAATAAATTTACGGATGTTTGGGCTGTGCGTAATTTTTCAAGATTCTATGCTTTCATCGCGAAAACTTTTTATCGAACATTTGTGGATAAACTAATTACTGAGATTGACAACATTCATCAGTAGTTTATCATCAGGTACGGTACTTACAATATCACATGTCACTTAACCGTGAAAATTTTTTTGATTGTTAAATTTTTTATAATTGACCTTTCATTTCATTTCCCACTTCAAAATAAAATTTTTATAGATAGAATAAATACGAATTAGATACTAAATAATCAGGTCAGCAAACTGAGTCTACGTATTTATAGATTATTAAATAATAATAGATTATTAAATAATCTACGTATTTATATTATTTATAAATTAAAAAATAATGCTAAATAATTAAATAATAAGTCCCACATTAGCCCAGAGTTCACGTCGTACTTAATATGGGTAAAGTTGTGACGCAACTTGTAATTAGCTTTGCTACTCACTTCGTTGTCCATTGATAATAAATAATAATAAATAACAAATAATTGTAATATAAGATTTTGTATAATTTATATCAACTTAAATATAAAATTAAAATTTAAAATAAAAGTCAATTTTGATGAATTGACTAATAAATAACGGACGATGTATCAGAATAAGGATTAGATGTTATCCGTAAAATCTGCTAGGTAAGGTATATAGGGTATATTATTTATTAACCATCCATAAAAAGTTTATTAATTGAATATTAAGTCGTTATAGTGGTTACTATATTTTTTTATTATTTATAATTATCTAACAAATAATTATAAATAAAAAAATTATTATAATATTTTATATAATTTATATCAAGTTAAAATAAAAAATTGAAATTTAAAATAAAAGTTAATTGTTATGAATCGACTTATAAATAGCAGACAATGTATGAGAATAATGATTAGAAATCATTAGAAGGAACTAGTGATTATTATTTTATTTCTTTTACCAGCAAACTTTTTATTAAATATCATTTATGTTTAAAAACTAATTTAAAAAGGGCTGTAGTATTTTGAATTGATTGAAAACGAAGAGTAGGCGTAAATATGGTAGAATGGTAAAAAAAATAATTTTGATTAACTTGAAGATCATTTGAGATCATCGATCCATTTTCGACATGATTTCACTTGGCAACCGAAATCCAAAACTCCTTTGATTTAAAGGAAGTTTGAAATTTGCAACAACCTTGTCATTAATACCAGGTCAAAACATGGCTGAAAGTAAACAATTACGAACTGACAATTTCATGTTCTTCAATGATATCATGCTGTAGGAAAACATTCTTAATAGGCACGTTCATTTACTCTAGAGAGCATTTATCTCAAAACGCAGAGCATTATGATATATACATCAATTTCTCTTCTTTTATATATTTTCATATGACACAGCGAATGTGATAAATTAATTTACAACGGTAGCTCGTTATTATCTAAAATAAGGCCGGGTAAATAAATTTGAGGATGACGGTGTTGAATCCTACTACCCACAATGTTGTGGTTATTTCTCAAATATGTGGAGCAGAGACTATACGTTGCGTACATTGTGGATATGATCACGAATTACAGGTATGTGATCATTAAGAAACAAGAAACTGCAAGGGCAATCTTATAGGGTTTACTCCCACGTTAGCCCAGAGCTCACGTCGTACTTAATATAGTAAACAGAGAAGATAACTGGGAGTATGAGGGTCTCGGTTATATTATTGCAGTTAAGCAATGCTATATGGATAAACAAGTTAGTAAAACTGCATTTTGTTTATGGATTTATGCCGATTTTAATATTTCATGCCGATTTTAAAAAATTATAAACATGAGAAAGAATTACTTATTCTTAAAATCACTCATCACGTATTATAAAGTCCCCTGAGCTAAAAAGGTTTCTATAATTGGTATTAAAGTCGAAGCACTCTTATCTGGCATTAGAACCAGAATATATTCTCTAGTTACTCTCTTCATGAGGTCAAACACCCGCTGAGCTTCTACATTATGGTCTACAATACACTTTGTCTAAAAATAAAGACTCATATATCTCTACCACTTTAGGCGAGCCATTGGCATTTATACCTCAAGTCTTATATTAGAATCATAGTACCTCCTGACAAGCGATTCAACACATTAAACACTATTATGATCCAGTATTTATATTAAGTTTTATGTAGAAATATATAGAATTCTGCATATAATAATTGGTCCACAAACAGGAAAACAACAAGATATCTTCAAATGATTTTTTAAAATCATGTAGAAATGACTTATGCCTCGCAGACAATTCTTTTCTATGGGTGAAGTCCTGCATGCTTATAAATAGAGATGTATAGCCCCTTTTATGTTGATGAGAGTCATACTGGTCCCACAACTACACATCCTTGAATTATTAATCACGCTTAAAGACACCATATTCTGCAATACTTCAAGTTTAGTTCCTTCAAACATAGATTTGAACCGAGTATTGTAAAAATCCATCTTCAAAATACCATCAACAGATTTTATTGAAACCTCATCTTCTTCAAAATCAATAATTTTGGTTCTTGATATTCTCATTTAAGGGGGACATTATAATTTTTCAAAACGGCATGAAATATCAAAAACGGCATGAAATATTAAAAACGACATGAAATCAAACAAAACCAAAATGCATTATTAATAAAGGATTTAAAAATCAAATGTTGCCCATGAACAGGGTAAAGCATGAAAATGTTGAAAGAAAATATTCAGTTAAACAAACAAGAAGATTTATTTTAACGTGGCAAATGCGTTCCAGCGCACGCTTACATAACAACAACAAAACAAAAATGTAAATCATGTGCCGAGAAGGTAGGAACGGATGAGGTGTTTGAATGTGATAAAAGAGGGAGCGCGGCTGACGTCGAGAGGGAGTTATTCCAGGCGAGTGGGGCGGCGACGAGGAAGGATCGGATACCGTGGTTGTTAGAATAATTTGGGAACGTGGATTAAGACGGTATGACGGGAACACAGCAATAGCGATGTGGGGCGAGTGTCGTCTAAGAAAGAATGGTTGATGAACGATAAAAGTAAAATTTAAATTAAACTTTACAAATTTATTAAAATATAAGACACTAAATAGATAACAAGAAAGCTTTTCTGTAATGGTGAATTCTTCCAACGGTTTCAGTATACCGCAACAAATAAATGATGAAGCAATAATGAACGGCAACAGAGACATGATTCGTATCATAATTATCGGCGTTAATAGGTAATACATTAACAGTTTTGTCGTCGAATAAATCTATTAAGTTTGCGTCGAAACAGAAGGCCAGTATTCTGCAGAAACCACTTACGAAAGCAAAAAAGCGAAAGTTTATACTTTATTGAAGTATGTAGATATCCGCCAGATCTTCATTAGTGTTTAACAAAGAGATTTAATCGTCTTGTTAGTTAAACGAGACGCACATTTATCTCCTCTTTAAGTGAATTATTATCTCAGTAGCTTGATTTCTGATTCTTTCATCCTTTGAGAAACCTCGTTCGAAGCCACTGCTGCTTAATACCCCGTTTGCCGCTCACGATTTATGCTAGCAATTCGCATAGCTAAACCTATTTTAGGTTTTACATTCTGACGAGACGTTGTTCCCCGAGCTTGACAACGGTTGTTCCCCTTTCACAACTTTGTTTTTAGTGTTGAAAAAATGGAAGCGTGATGATCCTAAGCATGACACCTAAAACATCAGAGATATTTCCACATTATCAAAATATTAGTTCTCAACTCATGGCCACATAATGCAGGCTTGTCATTCTGAAAAATGAAAAGTTTGTATATCTCACACTCGATTATTGCTGATCTAAAACCACTACTATAATCTTTGTCAATTCTAATGAATTTGCAGTCGTAGTCTACACGAAAATTCTTTATCTCAGCTTTGTGAGCCGGAAATACATTTGAGTATATATTTGTAACTTTTGGAAAGATCAAGGACATTCAGAATTGTATTATCTAACGAGAACTTTGAGTAATTTCTAAATATTTCAGTTGAATGATGTACTGACTATTGCTTACCATCTTTATTTGAGTACATATTTGTAACTTTTGGAGAAGATCAACGACACTAAGAATTTTATTATCTAACAATAGCTTTAAATAATTTCAAAATATTTCAGTTGACTGTTATGTTGACCTAATGTTTCCTATTTTAATATGACATAGCAAAAGCGGTTTTGCTGTATTGATACTTTTTCATGAAAAAAATCTTTAAAGTACTTAATTGCTAATGAACATAACTCCGGTTTTAACTTTATCCTCATCACATTTTTCAAAGATGTTATGATCCTTTGAAATGACTTAATATCCTACAAGCATATCCGTTAAGATTAACTGACTTTATAATGATTTCGATACCCTCCATATTATGACATTGAGGGAATTATATACCCTCCATATTACGATATATTACGACATTTTACCATGGTACGACATATAACTTTGTCGTGAAATCCATGTAATGAAACTGTCGATATCGACAGTTTCTGTCGACTTTATAACATGGGATCATTCTAGATGCGGATACTGAGGTTTTATCTCTGAACAAACTGAGCAGTTATTGCAAGTTAGTCTTACGTCGTCGCATGAAAACGGTAGATTGTTTTTTTTGTACATATGCTCTTAAGCGTCGTATTCCGGGATGTCACAAATCAACGTGTAGTTGTTTAAGAGAGGCTAGATCAGACCCTGCTGTGCAGACTCGCGTTAAAGTGTCGGCAACGTGGTTTTGTTTGCCAGGTCTGTAGATAATCTTAAATTCGCACTCTGATAGTTCGAGGCGTCATCTATTAATCTTCTTATTTTTGATTTGGCTCTTGCTCTTGTTGTTTAGCATGAACGATACGGACCTTTGATCAGTAATAATCGAAAAGGGGCGTCCGATAAGGTGGTGTCTCTACTTTCGAAGTGACTCCACAATGACATGCGCTTTTTTCTCAATTGCCGAGTATCGCGACTCCGGATTGATCAACGACCGAGAGAAAAAGGCCACGGGTCTTCCGTCTTGGCTGAGAGATGCGGCTATGGTTGTCGCGGATGCGTCAGTTTCGACAGTTAATGGCTTATTGTTGTCAATGTGATATAGTGCGGCTTCCATTATGTCCGATTTTATCCCTTTGAACGCTGCGATTGCCTCATCATTCATGGGGAACTGTGAAACGTTAATTTTTGCTATTTTGAGTGAAACGTTTGCTATCCAATTCGCATAGTAAGCAAACATACCTTGCACTCGTTTAAGTTCAGACTGACATGATGGAATTGGCAAGGATTTCAGAGGCTCAACTCGTTCTAGGTCTGATTTGAAGCTACCATTTCTGATTTGATATCAGAGAAGGTTGATTTCTTTTATACAGAATTTGCATTTTCCATTGTTGAACTTTAAGTTTAATGATGTACAGACTGAAAGAAATCGATTTACATTTCGGTCATGCTCCTCTCTTGTGCGTCCACATATAGTGATGTCGTCTAGGTTTAACGTATGTGTCAGTCAAATCATTGTCCACGATTATTTTATCCATGATTGTAACTTTTCATACCCCTTCATTTCTCAACCTTCCTTTTCTTGATAATTCTCGTCCTGTTTACTGTTCCTTGCGTTCCTGTAATTCCCTTCTTTTACATGTCCCAAACTACTCTACCTCCTTTGGACTCCGCTCCTTCCTGGTGGCTGCTCCTCTATCGTGGAATCATCTGCCCATTCATATACGCCAATCAACTTCCCTGCAGTGCTTCAAACGACAAATCCGATCCCATCTGAACAATTTAACTGCTTGACTTTCTCATTTTTGTTTGTGGACTTGTAAGCGTACAGCTTGTACGCATTTGCCACATTAAATAAATTTGTATTATTATGATTATTTGAAAACATGCTACCGCGTTTGTTAAACTAAAAGGAATCCTGGTAAATTGATAAAGTTTGCCGTATGCTTCGAACGCCGTATATTGACGATCGGATGGGTGAATTTCGACTTAAGATACGCGGATTCGAGATCAATAGTTGAGAAGAATTTGTATTGAGATATTTCCGTGATCAGGTTCTCTATGTTTAGAAGTGGATATCCGTCGAGATGTGTATATTGGTTTATTGTCTTGGAATAGTCCATAACCATTAGTTTGTTTATTCGCTGGTTAGTCGTCACGAATGCTTGTGCTCGCCAAGGCGATGTGCTCGGCTCAATTATGTGTTCTCGCAGAAGTTTGTCTATCTCATTACGTACGAACGCATAGTTATCGCGTGTGTGTTTTCGAGATTTTGTAATAATAGGTGTACAGTTGTCTTTTAGGTGCTCAAATAGCTTTGGAGGTTCGGTAATGTTCATTACTCTCAATGAAATTGGTACTTCTTGAACGTGGAATCGAAATTGGATGTTGGAATGTCTCATCATAAAGTCGATACCAAGGATGATGTCTGAACAGAGATCGTCTAGAATCAGTAGTTTTACATTACGAAATAGCTTTCCTTGCATACGAATATCGACTGTTATCGAACCATTTGAAATTACCTGGATTCCGGAGGATGCCATTGATATTTTGGATTGCAGACGCCACACTTTCACATTTAATCGTGTTATGTGATTCGAGCTTACGAAGTTTAACGTGCTTTAGGTGTCAAATAAAGCGCTTAGGCAAATGCCGTTAACAAATACCTTTTGCGTAGCAATGCTGCCGCTTGATCCGCAAAGCCCGCCGTTACTTTGGAATGCAGCGTTACAGTGCCCCGATCGGCAAACCTTGGCGAAGTGTCCTGTTTTCTGACACTTATTGCATACCGAATTTCGTGCGGGATAATGTTTCCGTGTATGCTTGACTTTTCCACTGCAGAATTAGCATTTCCATGTACTTAATTTCTCAGTTGCTGCGACTTGCTCGGCATTTGTGGCTGTCGAGTTGTGGTTGGGGTGTACCGTTTCATCAACGGATCATACTGTACTGCAGATGCATGTCGGTTAGGTGCGCCGTATGATTTGACCATCGACTCGGCTAATTCGAGAGACCGAATTTGAGTACATGCTGTTTGTAAATGCAATTCGGAGTTTTCCAGCAATCGTTAGCGAATATGATCAGAATAGATTCCGGTGATTATGGCGTCAAGAAGCGTCTCATCGTGATAGCTCTCGGCGGTCATGGCTTCGAAGTTGCATTCCGCTGCCAGCAGACGTAGTTCGGATAAGTATTGGTCGAACGTTTCATTCGGACTTTGCTTCCGACACCGCAGCATGTGTCAGGCATATACTTGGCTAACTGGCCGCTCATATCGCTCACTGAGCAACTTTATGGCGTCAGTGTAGTTCGCACACGTTCTGATGAGCTTAAACACTGCTGGCGATACGAAATTGAATAGCGTGCATAGTTGCTAGTCTTCATCCTCCATTGTCAGATTTCGAATATAATTTTTGAACGTTACGGACCAATGACGGAAGTGATCTTGCGCCTTAGGATGGTCGAGTAATATCGTCAGACGCTCTGGTCGTAGTTGAGATTTCGCCATAGAGATACTATTACTCAATAAATTGTAGGGTAAACAAACACGCTTGTAAAAAGCTTTATTGAGTAATATCTACAAAACAAAGTAGTAAATCAGTAAGTGTAAATAGTTTACATTAAGGGTTAAGATTTACAATGTAAATAGTAAGATAATTTCATCACACTTTCTTATTTTGATAGTAATGAACCGTCTCTTGAGTTAATATAAAATACTTTGAGCATAATTCAACTCTTGAGAGAACATAAACCGCAGTTGTCGAACGCTTTGATGAGATGCCTACAACACGCTTAATAAAACAGAATGAAACGAAGGCGGTAATTTGTTGAATAATTTGAAGTGTAGAGAAGGGCATTAGATGATATTAAGGATAAAGAAGCAGGATAAGATTCAATGAGATATGGAAGATGTAAGTATGAAGAGAAATTGCGATGCAGTACACGATGAGTCAGCATATCAAACGAAACTGGACACGATGGCTAATTGTGGGAAGCCTGGAACGATTGAAAATATGATGAGATATGTGGTCAAAACGGCGGAGACGTAAGAGAACCCGAACTTCTGAGTTTACAATACGTTGGAGATGTTAAAGAGTAGTTTTGGGAGAGTTCGAGACCAGGCTAAGGCAATAATTGCTTCGGGAAGATAAATGAAAAAACAGGAGCGAAAATCAATCAACCTACGAATACGGCCACTATCACGTAGTAGTAGGAACGAGGAGCGGACTAAATCGGAAACAAATGGCTTGAAATATAGATGGTTGCCAGAGTGAAAACTGAGGAATACGATATCATTAATGACAAAACATGTTTGAGTAGATCTATAACGTAAATATATAAACTACACAATGTCAATCGCCCGATGTAAGTCAATTCTCATAATATCACGAAGTGCTTTTGATAAGTCCAGATACCTCAAACACCTGTTGACCGGTTAGCATCATTATTTTTCTTATAGCAATGAGACGGCATACAGTCAATGCCTCTAAAGATCCAGCACGCATAGTCTTTGTTGAAATTCGAATACCAAGATCAACTAGCGCTCGTGCTAGTTTACGTGTTTGAATTCCAAATTTACTGAACATACTCCGCCATAGCATATAATCAGTTCCGGATTAACCAGAGCTGTCATGAATTTTTTCAATTTTTCATGTGATATTGTCCCTTCATAAAACTGATCGCACATAATTACCGATGCTACTGAAAGTTTACCAGACATTAATGGTCTTATAAAGTCTCGCTTTTAATTAGCCGTTTTGTGATTGGATCTCTGTTTTAAGTTTTGCTATAAGAAAATAGTTTCGTAATGCAGCTCTACGCGGCGTTTTCCGATCACGTTAGGTGACGTTGAAGCGTTTTTCATATAAGGGAAATTCTCGTGTCGACGCGCTGTAGGATCAACCTGGAAAACACTAAAGCTATTTTGAGAGAAACATTGATCTTTGTCGTGAATGGGCACAATCGGAATACAGATCAACTAAAATTTCAATGAATTTGTGACTTGTTGAACAAGTGTAGAGTTTAATCTACTTGCAGGTAGAGTTAATAAGTTCGGTCGCCATTGACAACTTTCATTCGCATTGTTTGCCGATATGCTGATTGATCGGTTCTTTGAATAACGTTTATGCTTCGATCAATATCGTTTTGAGTTGAAAATCTCATGCAACCAGTGAACATGTCGGAGCGTCCAAATATTTTTTCCTGCAACAGCGTTAACAAGCATATTACAAAGAATTTCATCAAGATTCCAAGTAATCCTGTGGCGAAAACGACTTCTTCTAATAGCTTCCCAGCCAAAATCAAATGGGACAACGACATATTGGAACAACTATATATCTTAAACCTTGTGGAAATAGGCATAAGTTCACCATAAAAAGTGGAGGACTTTTTTAAAAATTTCTGAAGCCATTTGTGGGTAACTATCCTAACAGAATAGTATACAATTCTGCCAGAAAGTATCCTAGCAAGTTTCGTATATCTTTGGCCACAAATGATCTGGCACAATCATATGTTGATTACTTTGAAAAACCTACGACAACTCTGCACTGTTGAGCATAAGGCCAACTCGACCACTGTCAAAATCAACAACATCTAACATGGTCTAGACATTGACGACGTAAAAGATCTTGAAGCAGTATTCGCACTTAGCTACGTACGATACATATACTACCAGTGACTTTCGCGACAACTACGATTGACAATGCGATAGTACTGGGGAGGAACGTATAAAACTATCCTTTCAGCACGTTTATCTGATGATTGCACTTTTCCTCATCGCCAAAAATGTCATAGTTGGGGCCACTGGGAATCATCTTGCTGTGCTGAATCGAGATGCCCCACATGCAAAGAGCCAGAGCATAATGGTAAATGCCCGAAGGATAATGATCCTAGATGTCTAAACTGTGGGTTAAATCACCCGCCATACTCAAAAAATGCATAATATTCAAGGGGTACTAAATCCGGTATATTAAGTAGCCTTCAGCAGATTCGAAGACATTTTCCGAAGCCACAGGGACAATTTTTAATAGTACTGATTCATCAGTGCTGAATTCCTTCCATTCGATAAAGAAGGAATTCGAAGTGTACAAGGTCTTTGTGATCATTAAAATTTGCGGAACTCTCATAGAACTCAGAGAAGTTGTTTGAACAAGCAATCTATGCGATGCTGTCACTGTCTCAAATTCTGAAAGAACAAGCATCTTCCAATAAACGGGGATATTCCGCCAACAGTAATAAGGTAATCAAAATGTCAAAGAAAGGTGGAAAATGGAAACTGGCAAATGAGGAAGCTCTGATCGTTGGTTGCGCTAATAAGGTAAATGAAGATATTCCTATATCCCGTGTGGTACCAGTGAGTCCTCGGTTGGTAGTGGAAGAGCAACCTTTCAACTGCTGCCTTCAACTAGAGAACCGTCTTCCCACCCGTTAAACCAACGCAATGAAAAGTAGTCGAGATCATTTTTCACTATCATCGAATATTCTTCAGTGGAATTAGAGAGATGCTTCTGCTCTTTGTCTTTTATCTGGTTGAGGAGCTGATGTAATAGTCCTTCTGGAAAAAATCGGTCCAGTCTCCCATGACATTAGATATTTATCAATGCATATATTTGCCCACTATACTCCGTATATAACCCCGCCTCATTCCTTTTGTTCTCAAGGTCTTGTAGTCAAGAGCCCTTTAAGATCATCTCTTCTGCTTAACTATGCTTGTCTAGCCCTGTCATATTCAGCTATAACACTTTGTAAGGACGGTAAACACATTAGCATAGCCAGTATCTATATTCGACTAGGGGAGATTCACAAGAACCTTGACCTTTTTGATCGTATTATAGGCAGCGGCTATGACACTCCGCAGAGCTAGGGACGATTATCTTATACACAAATCACAATCTCATACCTTTCATTGCACAACAACTAGTTATCTCCTCGACATCCTACTGCTACAGTGAAATGGCTGCTTAAGCCCTTCTGTATTGAGTAGTCGCGCCAACAACTGACCACCTCTCAAATACCTACTTCTTTGGCGGTTGGAAAAATATACCTTGATGAGAAAGAGGTTCAACATTGAGCCAATCAGAATGACGCTTTTTAGGCGACTATTAGACTCCTCCCTGTAGTAGGATTTGCGAGCTTAATCCGTTTAATTATTATCTCTCTTCGCAAGCTATCGGGATACTTTTGACTACCTATAAAGGTCGTATTTTTAATACCACTCAGACAAAACTCAAGGTCGTAGCAAAAATGTTACACCTACCCCAATCTCTCTGTTCCTTCAAAAAGCTTTATTGAAAGAATATTAGAGTTCTAGGTATAGACTCCAATTGAGCAGGGATTAGGCTAACATTGCTCGCTTTAATCCACCCCAATCTTCTTTTTAGAACATTTTCAAGAAAGATAAGTTTGTTAGCTGGAAGGAAAGATTATTTGGCTGGATTAGTAACATAATCCTGATAAAGTTTTGGAAGAGTTATAATCCCATCACAAGTATGAATCTATTTTTTTTGGTTACGGATATCCTCAACTTATGGGATCCGCTTTCCTGAACCTCCAAAACCCGTTCGCCACTCTCCAATCGCGTCTGTCAGCTTTTGACGGACAGTCAAAGAAACGAGGTCGCCATCACTATGCTTTTAGCCTCATCATGTGTTATTAGTGGCATTAACATTAGCCGTCTACTTTTTTACCAAAGAAAAAGCGGTTACATGTCATAAAGACCTGCGCCCATTTCATTTCAGAACTGTTTCATTTCCATTTACGAAAAGCGCTTGCGCGTAAAATCCGCGATCATTTAAGTAGGCGAAATTTAATCCCACCAGGTTTTCATGTGTTTTTAGGAAATCATTTAACAATCCGAAAACGTCAGTGGCTTTGGCAATTAATTCCAAATTTGTGCAAAATAAAAACTCATCACACATGACGCGTCTTTTATATAACAAACGAAGAAAAGCAAATGACTAATGTTGGTGGCATCCGTTGATTCGTCCAGCTGTTAACTAATTCATACTGGGCTACTTTTAATTCCATATACAACTTGTGTAAGGACGTCTTCGGTAATCCCAACTATTCTTGATTTAATGAAATCGTTTGATAACGAAATATATCTGAGCTTTTTCACTGCTTCTTTAAGGACCAGTTTGAGAAAATCTATTATTATTGTTTTGAGTTGTGTGTGAATATTCAGGCTTGCGACAGCAGTTTTGGGCTGAACAGTTGGCATGTGCATTCTTGCTTATTTCACATTTGCATCTTATGCACTTTGTCGCAGACGTGTTACAGTTAAAACATTTGATTGAATACGAGGATATCCTACTTGTCATGAAATTTTATTGAATTGATTGAAATTTATTTTAATCGTATTGTAATAAGTTAATTGTAAGTTCAGCAAGTTAAGTTTGTTATGAGAATCTCCACGTAAATGGTTTTATTCATCAATCTTAAAAGAGAATAAGTTAATGAAATAATGGAAGTGGTCAAGCGGTAAATTCGTAAGTAACAGTCAGTACAAAGTTCAATAACAATAAGTAATAATTAATTTAATAATATAATTATTATAATTATTATAATTTTATTCAAAAATAATCAAAATAAAGCAATCACCGTTTAAAACAATAATTTCGTTACATCCAATCTTATTGTTTCTTTTAAACAAACAACGGTTTTGTTATAAACAATTTTGGGATATAAACTTATACTGTGGTCAACAATAGCGTTACTGAGGCATTTTAAGTTCAAAATCATTTGAAACGTTAAAATTGGCCGTTCATTCCATCACCACCGGCTAACTTTTACAATGTAAAAGTTAGCCGGTGGTGATGGAATGAACGGCCAATTTTAACGTTTCAAATGATTTTGAACTTAAAATGCCTCAGTAACGCTATTGTTGACCACAGTATAAGTTTATATCCCAAAATTGTTTATAACAAAACCGTTGTTTATTATAAGAACTTTACAATGTAAAAGTTAGCCAAATTAACTTTAAAAATAAAATGTATCTGAAAGTAATTAAAGTAAACAAATAAGCAATTGTTTTTCAAACATTAAAACTTTAATTAAACTCTCAAAATGATTTTAATCAACGTGTTAAGCTGTTGAAAACAGCTTAACACGTTGGTCAAAACGGAAAACAGCCTTCTGAATTCTCCCCCGTATTCGTCGTTTTGATCATACATCTCACTATCTTGCTTCTTTCGATTTTCCTACCATTTATTGACGTGTTCAAATTTATCTTCTTATCATTGCTTTTCGCTTTATAACTTTTCTCTCTCCATTTATCAAACCTTACTCCGTTAACGTCATGCAATACGCCGATGACATCCTCATCCATGATGTTTTGGATGAGGATGTTTTTAACTGTTTTTCTTCTATTTACAAACGTCTCTCCAATCTCCATCTCGTTCTAAACCCCGACAAATCCAAAATGATGTGGATCCTCCCCCGTAAACCTAAGACATCTCCTCCCCTATATCTTTTGCATCATCAATCATCCCCATAGTTCACAATCTCACTTTCTTAGGCTTCCATTTCGATGATCACCCTTCCCTCAAACCCTTCGTCCGTGACAACGTCGGCTCGTCTAACTTAATTCTCAGTGACATCTGCCGTATCCGCCCCCCTTATCGACTTCCGTTCTTGTATGTCTCTTCTTTCATCGCTACTTTTCACTAAAATCGATTACTGCCTTAGCCTTTTCGCCAATTTTCCAAAATCCATCATCCTACCCCTACAACGAATAATCAACACCGCCGTTCGAGTGCTCTTTCGTCTCCGTCGCTTCGACCACACATCCACACATCTTGCCCAACTCTCCTGGCCCACCATCCACATCCGCATCAAACTCCGCATTCTTCTCGTTACTTTTCGTCTCATCGCTGTCGGCTCCCCATCGTTCATCAACCTTTCTTTCTTAGACGACACTCGCCCCATCTCGCTATCGCTGTGTTCCCGTCATACCCTCTTACTCCACGTTCCTAATTACTCCATCAACAATGGTCTCCGATCCTTCCTTGTCGATACCTCACTCACCTGGAATCAACTCCCTCTCAACGTCCGTCGCGCCCCCTCCTTTATCACATTCAAACACCTCAACCGTTCACACCTCGACACATGATTTACATTTTTGTTTTGTTGTGATCATGTAAGCGTGCGCTGGCACGCATTTGCCAAGTTAAATAATAATATTTTTTTAAACTTTTTATACACTTTTCTTTCTCAACCTTCCTTTTCTTGATAATTCTCGTCCCAAACTACTCTGCCTCCTTTTGCTTCCGATCTTTCCTTGTGGTGGCTGCTCTCTTGTGGAATTATCTGCCCATTCATATACGCCAATCAACCTCAATGTTGTTGAGGTTGATTGGCGTATATGAACGCCAAACCCAATCACATTTAAACAATTTATCTGCTTGACTTTTCATTTTTCGTGGACTTGTAAGCGTGCAGCTGGCACATATTTGCTACTGTTAATTAATATAAATAAATAAGCATATATATAATTATCATCAACTTTGATACATAATGTTTGATAATGATTTATATTAATGATTATAATGATCATTATAATGATCATTAATGATCATAATGATTATAATAATCAAATAATTAATAATATAAATACATTATTAACGACTTGTGTTATTGATATAACACTTTATCAAAGTGTTATTGATAAAATTATTAATAATTTCACTTTGTACAAAGATTGCCGGACCACGGATACAGAGACCACTACCAATACAAATAATTTTATATGAAAACCATATGACGAAAATCACCAACAGCGCTAATCGCAATTACAAATGATTCTAAAAAATAAAAGGACGACAAATTCAAACTTTTTTTCAAAAAGAAAAAAGTTTGAAACACGTTTAAAGGTTTTTATAGTGAATTTTCCGAATTTATAAAAATAAGAATTTTTTAAGCAACTATATAACTACTAAAAATTTAGGAAAGGAAACATGAACAAGATTAATAGAGTTAAATCAGTCAAAAAAATTTCGTTATTTTTGTCTTCTATAGTTTCGGCCATGGGTCCAGTGGGATTTGAGCCCTCCAGCCAATGCAGCACGCCGCTCTTCGCCGGACCCATCCGGGGTCATTCACCCCCGAAAAATCCAATCGAAGCGGACTATGCTCGGTAATCGCAAGATGAAGAGCTTGAGAAACCTTAGTCTTTGCTCTGGGGACGTCCTCTTAAAAGGAAAACTAATCCCCAGATAGCCCAAGTACTTCAGAGGCGCACTTGGGTTTTTCCGTTCAATGACATATGCTGAGCTTGTTTCAGGGCCCACCTAGCTCTCTTGAGGATACGTTTGAGTCTATCCATGTCAGCTTTCGCTGACAAGTTCACCATAATGGCTAACTCCAGTTATCTTACTAGACTTGTGAAGTTAAGGAGTGGCTGATTAGTAAAAATTGAAGATAGAGCTGAGAGTGCTAGTCTCTTGAGTTTTGTTCATGTCGCAGGGGTGCCATGAAAGACCACCACCTGGGATTTAGAAGTGGTAAGAACAAGATTGAATATGGGCAGCTGATCTTTTAATCTTAAAAATAAACGGCTGTCAGAGACTACATCCTTGCATCTGCGTCCAGAGAACAGGGCTGTGGTATCATCAGCGTATACCACAAGATGTTGATCGCACTTAAAATTCTTGAATATTACAATGGAAGCAGCAAAATATAAAATAGGAGAAAGAGGAGAACCGTGAGGCACCCACGTAATAGGGTAGAACTGACGCGCATCAGAGTCGTCTTCATAGTAGAACTGCTTGGTGTACATTAATATATCCACCCTGTTAACATTTCTCGCAGGCAACCCGAGGGATCTCAAAGAGGAGATAACTAAGGGAATTGAGATGCGGTCAAAAGCAGCATAAAAGTCAAGGAAAACATCGACAGCGCGTTGATAGATATTGTCCTGACAAAACTGATGCACTTTACCTATTGCTGACTGGATCGAGCGCCCTTTGACAAACCCATGAAAACTCGGAGGGATCAAGTTACGCATTGTATTTCACTTGTAGAACAGATAAACCTAGAAAATGACTTATTAAGTGGTCAAAAATCCGTCAAATAAATGTTATATACCTTTTTGTATGCACGACACATTTGACTGTGACTTCACAGTTAACTCCGACTATCACAGTTAACTACGACACATTTAACTGCGACTATCCGATGTCATTTAAACAATTAATTTATAAACCTGTATGACTTCTGCTGTCTTTTTTACTTGTAATAATACAAATTTATTAGTATTATTAAATTTATTAGTATTTTATATTATTAAATTTATTAGTATTATTTATTTATTAGATGGAGGTTAAATTTCGTTTCTTCCTCTTTAAGATGTCTATGTATCTGCCCCTTCCCTGATTATTAAGTTAGCCACCGGCGACATTTTATTTTGAAGCGATTACTTTAAACTAAACGGTAGTTTTGATGGCCATTGATTAATTTAATACATTATCAAATTAGATATTTGCTGGAATTTATTTGTAACCCAGGATCACCCTAATATAATCGTTTTGGTATAATTGGATTTTACTTAATAATAAATAATAATAGAAATTTATTTAATGTGGCAAATGCGTACAAGCTGTACGCTTACAAGTCCACAAACAAAAATGAGAAAGTCAAGCAGTTAAATTGTTAAAATGGGATCGGATTTGTCGTTTGAAGCACTGCAGGGAAGTTGATTGGCGTATATGAATGGGCAGATGGTTCCACGATAGAGGAGCAGCCACCAGGAAGGAGCGGAGTCCAAAGAAGCTAGAGTAGTTTGGGACATGTAAAAGAAGGGAATTACAGGAACGCAAGAAACAATAAACAGGACGGGAATTATCAAGAAAAGGAAGGTTGAGAAATGAAGGGGTATGAAAAGTTACAAGGCGGAAAGCAACGATAAGAAGACGAATTTGAACACGACAATAAATTGTAGGCAAATCGAGAGAAGCAAGATGGTAGGATGTGTGATCAAAACGACGAAGACGGAGGAGAATTCGGACAGCTGCGTTGACGATGCGTTGTAGGGGAAGAAGAGTGGATTTAGGTGAGTTGGAAAATAGACTAAGACAATAATCGAGTCTAGAAAAAAGGAGAGATGATATGAGAGTCATACAAGAAAGGAAATCGATCAATCTACGAACTTGACGGAGGTTGCGGAGTATCAAGGTAGATGAGCGTACTTTATCTCTAACGAAAGGTTTAAGTGAAAGTCGGTTGTCAAAATAAAAGCCTAGAAAAACGAGATTATCAACGATAGGAAGAATTGTAGAATTTAATGATACGGAGGGAGGTTCGAAGCCGATGCATCGAGGCAAGATCTACATAATTTTGGATTTATCAGGATTCAGAGAAAGGCGAAGGGAAGAAAGATGATTGGAAATTGAGACAAGACAGTCCGAAGCGGAAACACTAATATCGTGAATACGATAAACAGGTGCATGAGCATAGATGAGAATGTCATCAGCATATTGCATAACATTGAAGTTAAATGTATAAGAAATCGAAGACAAGTCACCGAGAAGAAGGAAAAGTATAGGGCGTAATACGGAGCCTTGTGGAACACCGGACGAAATGGACGAAGGATGGGAGAGAGAAGAGTTAGAATAGACGCAAAATGTACGAATTGATAGATATGAAGAAAACCATGATACAGTGGGTAAAGAGAAGCCATAATCATGACGAAGGCGATGGAGAAGAATCGAGTGATCGACGATGTCAAAAGCAGACGATAGATCAAGAGAAACTATGACACTACATAATTTATGATCGCGCGAGATGAGTAAGTCATTATAAACTTTAAGACAGGCAATTTCAGTAGAGTGATTAGAGCGAAAAGCGGCTTGGAAGGAAGGAAACAAGTTAGAGGAAAAGAGATATGTATTAACTTGCTTGAGAACGAGACGCTCAAGGAGTTTAGAGAGGGTTGGGAGAAGTGAGATTGGACGGTACGAAGATGGTAGTGAGGAGTCGAGAGATTGCTTTTTGATGAGAGGACGAACAGTGGCACATTTCCAGATGGAAGGAAATTTACGGCTACGGATGGACGAGTTGAACAATGTGGTTAGTAAGGGTAAGATAAAGAAGCAGATATTTTTAAGCAAGTGAGTTGGAATTTGGGTCAGAAGGAGAGGTTTTATTAGGTAATGACAGCAGAACCGAAGAAACTTCATCAGACGAAACGGAAAGAAGGTGGAATAGTTCTGGGAGGGAAGTATTTAAAGATAAGAGTGGGTACAAGGGGGCTATGGGTAGTAGGAAAAGTAAATTAGATAGCTTAGTTTGTAGATAAGAAAATTCATCAGGATTTATATTACAAGGGGTAGATGATCGTGAAAGAATTGAGTTTAAGATTTTCCAATGAGATTTAGAGTTGGAAGATGACTCGAGTTGATTTCGCCAAAAGAGAGTACGTTTAGTACGTATAAGAATGAGATGTGAACGGCGTTGAGAAAAGTAGGAATCACGAAGATTTGGAGGGAGTGAGTTGGGTGAACGTTTAAGAAAGCGATTATACACACGAAAAGAGTGACGGAGTCGGCGCTTAGAAAGACTACAGTCAGAATCGAACCAGGGAGCATGGCGCAAGCGCTGGAAACGTCGAAGTCGACTAGGCAGAAGGTTATTGAGGATCGACGTAAGTTCAGAATCAAACAGAATGCAGAGATCATCGGGAGAGAGATAGTTAAGAGGAAGTGTAAAGAGTGAAGAATTGAGTAACGCTGTGCAGAGAACAGGGATATCGAGAAGCTTCCATGGTCGACTTGGTGTAGATAAAGATAAATGCGGAGAAGGAGGATGGGGACGAATAAGAGTAAGAGTGACAAGGAAATGATCGGGCAAACCAGGATCAGTAATTGACAAGGAGGTATAGTCATTGAGGCAGTTAGGAACAGCAATGATGTCGAGAGCACCGCCGAGAATATGAGTTGGGCTTGTTGAAAGTAATTTATAGTTAAAATCAGAAAAAAGATTAGTTAAAGTGATAGAGTCAGAGTCAGACGGGCGATCAAGACGAATGTTAAAGTCACCGAGAACAAAAGAAGGAGTATAAGACAATGAACAGTGAGACATTAGATCTGCAAGGTCGTTAAAGAAGATACGTGATGGGGCAACTGAACCTGGACGGTATACAATCACAAGTTCCAGAGGGAAAGGCGTTGATAATCTGCATATGAGTAATTCGAACGAAGTGTAACGGATGTTAACGTTGATTTTACGTAAAGACATTGGGTGACGAGCAATGACAACAATACCGCCATGGTTAGACGCAGTAGATGTATGAGATGTAATTTGACGAGCTGATTCAACTAGAGAACAACCAGAGCGACATAGACGACGAATAGCAAGATCGTCGGAGTCAGAGTGCCAGGATTCGGTAATGCAGAGAATATCGATAGATAATTGATCGAAGATATCGAGAAGCATATCAGCTTTATGAAGAATGGAGCGAGTATTGAATAGACTAAGACGAAAAGTATGCTTAGGAGCGGGATCAACTAGCGAAGAAGACAAGAGGGAGAGATGGGACGCCATCGAATTTTTGGCCTTGTGTGAAGAACGTGAAAATTTCCGTTGATTTTACGTATAGATAAGGATGACTCGCCGTTTGTTTCACGGCAATGTTTTTCAATGTGAGCTAAATTGAGGTTGGCAATATCAGAAGGGGAGCGGTCAGGAAAGATACGGCAAGTAGATGAAGTGGTAAGAATTTTAAAACGTTGGAAGAGTACCGAAGAGGCATGTGAACTATGTCGGAAAACGATTTTTAAGAGTGGAGGACTGAGATGATTGGATTTAGTGGATTTGTTTAAACGAATAAAGGATACAGGATCGATATTATTGAAGAGGGATGGGTTATCATCAGGAAGAATGGTTGCTAGGATATACCTGAAAGCAGATACATCATCATCGAGGCGAGATTGTGGAGAAGCAGATTCGGAAAGCTTTAAGTTTGATATGATTATACAGCGATCGCGCGAAGGAAAACGATTTCGTGGAAGTAGTGGAGGAAAGAGCTGGTAAGAGTCGAGGTAGATGAGCAGATAGAAGTGGAAATGACAGGGGTGCTTGATAAAGAATTAATATTGGTTGGAGCAAGTGTGACAGGAGCGGGGTGTTGAATCGGTTGATCAGAGATGTGACTGGATATGATTTTAAATGAAGAATGTAAATTATTTGGAGGTGTTACGTGGGAGGTAGTGTAAGGAAAATTAAAATAGGTTGGGGCATGAGTGACAGGAATGGAGTGTTGAATCAGTTGATCGGAAATGTTACTGGAAATGATTTTGATGGAAGGGTGTAAATTATTGAGAGGCGATACAGGGGAGGTCGAGTAAGGAGTACGTGAGGAGAATAAAGAAGTTTGAGATTTATTTAGATTGGGGGAGGAATAGGAAAGAGGAGGTATGAGATGAAAAGCTTTACCGTTAGCATTGTTAGAATGAGAAAGATTAATGGAAGTTTGGTACGTAGTTGAACGAGGAGTGTGTGAGAGAGTAGGTTCAATAATGGGATTATATGATGCGAAGTCAGGTGTTGATGCGAGGGAAACATCTAAAACAGCATTGGTCTGAGTGGTCGTGTGTGATACAGGAGTAGATGAGCAGGATAACTGTAGTAGTCGTACTGATGTACAAAAACCGCAAGTGAAATGTTTACGTTTATACACCGAGTGGTCGGATATTTTAACACGAACAAGTGTCCATACATCGCAATCTTTGGAATCGCATCCAACTTCAAAGCTGGTATAACCATCATTGCATTCCGATGTGGAAGATTCTTGATCAGGAACAGGGATCTGAGATCGCGCTTTTTTAGGCATGACCTTTTATCGATAGATTGAGCTCAATCCGCGAGCGTAGCGAGCGGAACTGACAGGAATAATCTGGAACTGACAGGAATAATCTGGAACTGACAGGAATAATCTGGAACTGACAGGAATAATCTGGAACTGACAGGAATAATCTGGAACTGACAGGAATAATCTGGAACTGACAGGAATAATCTGGAACTGACAGGAATAATCTGGAACTGACAGGAATAATCTGGAACTGACAGGAATAATCTGGAATGTAAGAACTTTAATAATCAATACTTTTTTAACGTGAGCGTGCAGCTGTCGCGCATTTGCCACATTAAAAAATAAATTATTATTATCATAAGCTAAAACACTTTAAAAATATATTTGAAATATAATTATTATATTGTATTAAAATATAACTTAAATAAATGACTTTAAAAAAGAAAGATTTATTTTACGTGTCAAATGCGTGCCGGCGCACGCTTACAACAACAAAAAATCTAAATCATGTGTCGAGAAGGTGTGAACGGAGGAGGTATTTGAATGCAATAATGAAGAGAGATCAGCGGATGTCGAGTGGGAGCTGATTCCAGGTGAGTGAGGCGGCGACGAGGAAGGATCGGAGACCGTAGTTGTTAGAGTAATTGGGAACGTGGAGTAAGAGGGAATTTCGGGAACGAAGCGAAAGAGAGGTGGGGCGATTTCGTCTAAGAAAGGGAGGTGGATAAAGGATGGCGAGCCGACAGCGATGATATAAAAAGTTATGATAAGAAGGCGGCGTTTGATGCGGATGTGGATGGTGGGCCAGGATAGTTGGGCAAGATATGTAGATGTGTGGCCGAAGCGACGGAGACGAAAGAGCACTCGAACGGTAGAGTTGATTATTCGTTGTAGGGGTAGAATGATGTATTTTGGAGAATTGGCGAATAGGCTGGGGCAGTAATCGATTTTAGGGAAAAGAAGCGATGAAAGAAGATAAATACAAGAAGGGAAGTTGATAAGGGGGTGGATACGGCGGATGTCACGGGGAATTAACTTAGACGAGCGGACCTTATCACGGACGAAGAGTTTAAGGAAAAGTTTATCATCGAAATGGAATCTTAAGAAAGTGGGATTGTGGACTACAGGGATGATTAATGATGCAGAAGATACAGGGGGATGATATCTGTTAGGTTGAAAGGGGAGGATCCACATTATTTTGGAATTGTCTGGGTTTAGAACGAGACGAAAATGGGAGACTTTTGTAGATAGAAGAAAGACAGCTGGAGGCAGAAATTGCGATATCGTGTATGCGATGGGCGGGTGCATGAACATATATGAGGATGTCATCGGTTTATTGCATGACGTTAAAGGGTAAGGTTTGATAAACGGAGAGAGATCGCCAAGCAGAAAAGCGAAAAGCAGCGATCCTAGGACTGAACCTTGTGGGATGCCGCATAAAATAGGGATGGGAGGAGAAAATGATGAATTTGAACAGACTCGAAAAGAACGGTCGGATAAATATTAGGCAATCCATGCTACGAAGGAGGAAGAAAAGCCGTAATCATAACGAAGGCGAGAAAGGAAAATGGAGTGGTAGACTATGTCAAAGACGGAGGAGAAGTCGAGAGAGATGAGAACACTATATAGAGCCTTGTCACGAGAAATGGGTAGGTCGTTGTAAGCTTTCATGCAAGCGATTTCTGTAAGGTGATTAGAGCGGATAGCGGATTGGAAAGGAGGGTACAGATTTGATGAAAAGAGGTAAACGTTGATCTGTATTAAGATAAGGCGCTCTAAGAGCTTGGAAAGAGTAGGGAGGAGTGAAATGGGGCAATATCTAGAAGGAAGTGAGGGTCCAGTGATTGTTTCTTAAGGAGGGGAGGAACGATGGCTGATTTCCAGTGTGAAGGAAAGATACGACTGCGGATGGGAGAAAAATGTGACGATTTGAGTAAGGCAAAGCGGAAAAGGGGGATTTCAAGATTTCTATGAAGGCGACGTAAGATGGTAGTTGTGTGAGGCGGAGAGTGGTTGGATGTTAGATGTGAGATCAAGGGTAACGAGAAAGTTATCGGATAGACCAGAAACGGATATGTACATTGAGGTGTAGACAGCAAAACGATTTGAGACAGCTATAATGTCGAGTGCCCCGCCAAAGATATGTTTGGGCAGTTTAGATGAGTTTGTTTTTGTAATTGGATAGAATGTTGATAAACAGGATGGAATCGGTGAAAGAGGGGCGTTCGAGGCGGATGTTGAAGTCGCCAAGAATGGGTGGAGGGTTGGAGGACAAAGAACATTTGGACGGGAGGTCAGTGAGTTCGGTAAAAAATAAAGAGGTAGGAGTTGATTAATTAGGACGGTACACAATGGCGAGATCCAGAGTGATCGGACTAGAAGAACGACAAGTGAGCAATTCAAAAGAGCAAGAACTAAAAGGGGGAATGATTTTGCGAAGAGACGCGGGGTGACGGACGAATGCGACAATGCCGCCATGATTAGAGAATTTAGAATGGGAGGAGCTGAGGGTGCGGGCGGATTCGACTAGTGAGCAACCGGCAAAAAGCAAACGGTGAATGGAGAGGTCGTTGAATTCGGAGTATCAGGATTTGGTGAGACAGAAGAGATCGATTGATTGCTTGGTGAATAGGTTGAAGATGAGATCGGATTTATTGAGAATAGATCTAGTGTTGAGGAGGCCTACGCGGACACCTAGGCCTCCTAGGTGCCCACCTAGGCGGACACCACTTAGGCGGACACCTAGGTAATGAAAAGGGCTAGCGGAGAAGACACATAGGGGAGATAGAGCGCCATCGAATTTTGGGGCGGGTGTGGACAACTTCAAAATTTCAGTCGATGCTTCGAAGGGATAGGAATGTTTCGCCGTTTTCCTCGCGACGGCGTTTTTCGTTGCGAGCAGATGAGAGTTGAGCCATTTCGGTAGGGGTGCGATTGGGGAAAATACGAGTGTTTGAGAGGACTTGAGTTTAGATTGTTGGGAAAGGACATAGGACGCGTGAGAGCAATGCTTGAAAACAATTTTCAGGAGAGGGGCTGATAAGGATTATATTGAGAAGATTTGTTTAGGCGGATGAATGCGACAGGAGAGATGTCGTTGAAAAAAATGGTTTATCCACAGGAACAAGATACGAGAGGATGGATCTGAAGGGGGAAACATCGTGGTCGAGAGATGCTTGTACTGATAAGGAGGTGGAAGGAGTGATATTAGTGACGATGACACAACGATCGCGAGAATGAAAGCGTTTCCGTAAAAGATGACGAGTGACATGAGTAAGATCACGATATGAGATCTCAGTTGAGGATTTGGAGAGATTTGGTTTGATGGCGGGAGACAAAGAGGATTTGGATAATAAAGAGGGTTGCAAGCGATGTGAGGAAAGGTTATAAGTGGAAAGATCGTGGAGGCTGGTGGAGGTTATTTTAGTTGATGGATGTAGGTTATTGAGAAACGAGACAGGAGGGACGAGACGGGGATGTCGGGGAGTGAAGATGACATAAGATGGGGATTGTATATGGTGACAGGATCTGTGGGTGGAGAAAGGACGTTGGAAACAGTAAGGGTGGGTTGTTTGAGTGGACATGTTGGATGTTGATATGTGTTTATGTAAGAGGTCGCGTATGAGTTTGTTTGCACAAAATCCACATAGGAAATCTTCTTTAGACTTACTGTTTTCACAGGCGATGGTGATCCAGACGCTGCATTTGTATGTCGACCACTGTACTTGCAGTTGAGCATATTTGGTGTCAGTCGTAGCTGTTTTCTTACGTCCTCCCATTAACGTCCTTGTGTGATAAGCTGTAAAGCTGCAACTGATTGAGTTGATATGCAAATGATTGATTTGATTGTAAGTAGTTTTAACAAAATAATTATATAACCAGAATGATCTCTACTCCTGAAACCGAAGGCGCATTTAACAGAGCAATCCCGTACCACACAGCTCTGGCTCTTTTAAATATTCAAGAATACATTTTGTTTTAACGTTTTACTGTCAAACAAACGCTACACCATGTTGACGCTTCTTTCTCAACAGCAAACTTTTATTGCTTCTGGATAACAACGGATAAGTTTGATGTTAAAATTTCGGAATTTATTTTCGACTTATCATTTGTTTCACATCTTATGATTTCTGTTGTATTTTTAATTGCCTCATTTAATTCCTCGTCACCTAAAACATTCTGAACATGATTGCGAATCATTTGAGATTTTTGATCGACCTTCGGCATTATGTCACTTGACAACCAAAATCCAAAACTCCTTCAATTTAAAGGGAGTTTGAAAATTGCAACTTTCTCGTCATTAATATCAGTACAAGCATAGCTGAAAATAAACAATTACGAACTGACAATTTCATGTTCTTCGATAATATCATGCTGTATGGATACATCCATTTGCTCCGGTAGCTGGTAAGAATGTGGAATAAGCCAATAGCGAATCATTAACAGCAATTTAACTAATTTGATTATTGATCCAGCCCATTTTGTAACTTTCTCTTGAAATGATTTTATTATGAATTGTGGACTGCCCACATGTGACCATAACACGTCTGTTTTATTTGATCACACTTCGATATCCGTGACCAATATAGTTTTTGTTCATTGATCGTAGCGAGCAAGTACTTTGCACTTTCTCTGATTAATGCGGAAGCCAAAATCAGGTTACATCTTACCATATTTGGTAAATATGTTCTGATGTAATAACACAAGTGGCGTCGTTCGTATGCTATATATGATGCACCCTTAGACATACTTGAGCTTCTTTATTGGATAAATACTTTGATCAGCAAATGCAACCATCGCTAGCGGGTTCCTTGTAGAAACATTTCCTTTGAAAATATTACATCATACCTAATCTACAAATGGATATGTATTTTAAGTACTTGTGATAAAGAACACGAAGTTGTAGTTCATCAGTGATAGCTTTCAGTTTGCTGAATTAAACGCGTTAGTTGTGTCAATCTGGAGAACACAGATTTTATCATTATTTTCAAACAAACCCCTGACAGAATTAACAACCGTTTTAATGCTCTACAAATTTGACAAGCACAAACTTTAACTGCTTCTGTAAATCCATGTTGATACATCTAGCAAGAATTTTATGAACAATACGCCCTGAACGTTTCTAGTTCCAATTGGGCGAACTTCGTTCGACGTTTCAAGAACGATTAGTCGTCCTAATGTAAATGTGATATTATCTTCTGCAGTCGTTTAGAAAAGTTAGCCAAATGTTTGTTAAACGAGCAGAATCGGTACCATATTCAGTTAACATACCATATCATCCTAGAGCGTCAACTCCTATAGGACCTGATGCCCCTTGGGTGCATCTGGACGCTTCTATTATTTCTTATGCATCAATATATTCGAAAAGCGGAGGAGTCAATACACATTCAGTTAATACACAAAGGCTTTATACCAGCTACAAAAGGATGTAGATGTATCAATCCAGATATATGATGCTTACTTCATCGACTTAATCATCTAAACCAACACCGAAATTTTGGTTTATGCTATTTTCGAGTATTCGCATTCCACTAGATATTTTCCATGCTTTATAAAGAATTCTAAAAACTCGCATCTATTTATTAAATCAATTATAGTATTTTGATTATCTACACCTTTTATAAAAAGCTCTCGACCACCCCTAATAAACGCAGATAAACCCATTTAAGTCAAATGTATATCCTCCTTCCAACCTAACTCGGACATAGCGATCATGCCTTGAACGTTTATTTTGAAGAGCGGTATGGCTTAGAATAGCCAAATGCGTCATTGCATTCAACGGTTGATGATATTGATTAGCCATATGACCAAACAAGTCATTGACCTGCTGCATTAATATGTGATTTTCGCGGTATTTGGGAAGACGAAACGAATTTTGATTTTATTTGAAAATATTGTAAGGATTCTTAATAATGAATCTACGAGAGTTGTAATAATATGTCGTACATCAGCTATTAAATTCGAATTCTATATAGTATCGCTGTGGTGTATTGGAGTCGTCTATTGATGAAATTTTATTTGAACAATTTCTTGCGATGCAAGCTTTTGACCTTACACATTTACTTATTATACATCTAGCGGCAGTCCCATTACATTTGCAACATCGCACTAAGTTCTAGATTTCCCCTTGTCATTTAAATGTTTAAGTGAATTTACAATTTTCGTTGAGCGGAGCGAGTCGATCTGAATCTGATCTGGAAATCTTGAACTGATCTAAATATCTGGAACTGATTTGGAAATCTGGAACTGGTCTGAAAATTCTAAATTGATCTGGAAATCTGAAAGTGATCTGGAAATAATAATATTAATAATATTAATATTAATATTATTAATAATATAATATTATTATATTAATGATATAAATAATATATTAATATTATTAATATTAATAATATTAATAATAGTGGTAAATCTAGATAAGTCCCGAGCTATAAAATTCAGGAAGGGTGGCCGTCTACGCGGTGATGACTCATTGCAATATCGAAATAGCAATTTTGAATTTTGTTGTGAGTATTCCTACCTTGGTATTGTTTTAAATTCGAAATGGACATTCTCGAAACATATTTCCAACAAGTGTGTCAAGGCAACTGAAAGAATGTATTCCTTCAGAAACATAGGTAATTTGTCCTTCGACGGTGCCCTAAAATTCTTTAAGGTGATGATCCTTCCTATATTGACATATGGTATTCAGGCGATCTGGCTTGATCTTACTACTGCTAATTTCCGCAAATTTGATTCGCTTCAATGGAGGTATATTAAACGTATCACAGGGCTCTCACCCATGACCTCTTCGACATTAGTGTCAGCGTTATCTCAACTCTCATCGTGTGCGTATACCTTTGCAAATTCGTTTAATCTGCCTATAACACCGGCACTCTCGATCCATCTCAGCAATACGCAGATTTCTGTTGCAAAACTTGATCCTGCTATTTATTGCACTCCGGTATTTCTTCAGAATAATTGGAAAATGCCATTTAATGCAAACCGACCGCTTGTTTGGAGAATATCTACTCATGGTTACCATGACAAATTTTGTATGATCAGGTTGCCTTGTCATTCAAGAAATTCTGACTGTTACTGTCGTTTCTGTGGACTTTCATGTTGTGACCTTCTCCATCTGTTTTCATGTTCAGTTCTTTCTACATGGAGTTTGCGCAAAGTAGATTCGATATCGTCATTTCGTAACGTTCCCACAACTTCTGCACACTTTTCGTCCTCGTGATGGATGACGACTAGCTCGATAAGTACAATAATAAGCTGACATTTTTTGTATATAAATTGACTGTATTTTCTACCTCCATCGCTTACAAGCGGAAGTGAGGAAAATAAAATTTCTCAGATTAATATTAATAATATTAATAATTAATATCGATATTAATAATTAATACTTGATTAAAATTATTATTTAATTATGAAATGATTCATTTTTTTGTTTCCGTATAAAATAAGCTAACAAGACTTACATTTATTATTGCGCTACAAATTTCGGCACGCATTAAAATACATTTGATCGATCAAATTAACTTTTTAATAATGGTACTTTCAAACTAAAGCGAATGATGATTAGTTGCTCCTTCATATTATAAT